>PYUH01000348.1:149361-179106 GCA_016808085.1 Suaeda aralocaspica | reverse complement strand
GAGTCAGAAGCGCTATTTTGCTTTCTTTTCATCATGAGTCTTTAGACTTGTTTTATACTTCTGAGGACCAACGATCACGATTCCATGCATCTCACTCTTATCCCGTTCAAGGCTTTCTGGGCTTGTTCCAGCCTCGTTGTCCGTGCTGAAAATTACAAACATACCACACACCGAGCATACAACCGGGGATGATAAAAATCACAAAAAGCTCTAAAATGTTGCCGGAAATCAACCAAACTTAGCGAGACACTTCAAATTAGCTAAAGAACATCAAATGAGCTAAAATAAAGTCAGAATAACAACCACTAGGCATAAAATCGACTCGAAACAAGGGGAAAAACACTATAAAAACCGCACATATCATTCATGAATTCAAGCTTTCAATCAATGAAATTCAATCTTTATTTGGTAATCTCTTTCCTTATGCTTTTTAATTCTTTTAGTTTCATGATTCTCTTTAATTTCTTAGTTTTTAGTTTAGATTAATTAGTTTTGCTATTTTGGTTCTTACTTTAGTTTTATTAGTGATTAATTTAGTTTTAATTAATTCCTTGTTCATGATCATGTTGTTTGATTTCAATTTTGCTTTTGTTCTCTTAATTATGAGTGAGTAGTCGTTTTCTCTAGGGTTAGGGGATCTTTGATCATGATTTAAACTTAAATTATGTTTTCTAATTAGTTCTTGGCTTTTAATTGAATTCCTATTATTGATTTCTAGTGATTGCAATTAAATTGTGGCCAGATTTAGTTGTAAGTTAGGTTATTGTTGAAATCGAGGTCGAGAGGTAAGATTACCACAATTAGACCACTTAATAATCGGCAAAAACGAATTTATGCGAGCGAGAGCCGGTAAAGGAGTTTTGAGGGAGTCTAAGTTCGAGAGAATTAGTGAGCCCTAGTTCAATGAATGCCAATGAATTGATTAGTGAGCGTTAATTGAGTTTGTTGATTGATCATAGTGAACCGATAGCCCTAGGTTTCCATTAATAGAGTTTAATCGTTATTTTCCCGTCATTTCCTTAGTTTCTATTCTTAGTCTTCTTAGTTTTAGAAACCACTTACCGAAATTTCCACCAAGGCCCCTTACACGCTTTAGGCTTTTTAGAGCTAGTAGAATTTAATAGCTTCCCTGAGGATTCGATCCCTACTTCCCTAACTATATTAGTTAGAGTTGTTCGGTTATTTTTGAGAGGTGTGCGATAGCCTGTTCACTAACATGAATTAATTCAACAACCAAATTCCCTTTCCCTTATTAATTAACAAATATTTCATAGGATAGATGCGCCCTAATAATACCTATGATTTCTTTCGATCAATCAATGGCTTCCCTAACCTTGGAGTCCTACCTATTTTCATGGATTCATGAAATTTAAAGACCTTAAGCATAGCATCCTAAAATCCTAACAAATTCCATCAATACTTTCATAGTGAGGTCCTTTGCCTTAAATTAGGGTTCTTATGTCGATCAAGAATCAACTTTCTTTTGCAAAATTAATCACATTCAATAAATTCTATTATTAGTCAATAAATGATAATCAAAACCAACCCTAAAATAAATGTATCATAAATTAATTAAAATTGGGAATTAGAAATTCAATTGAAAATTAATTTAAATTAGGGTCCATCCTAACCCTAGAATTTGGGAAATTACTCAAACATATTAATCAAGCAAATCAAAGAAATAATAAAAGAAGGCATAATTAAAGGCAATAGCAAGAAAGACAAATAAGAATTTTCTTTTAATTAATGGATGAAAAACAACTTGAATGTTGAATGTTGCAAAGAAAAGAAGAGCACCAAAAATAACCTACAAGAGAGTTCTCCATTTTGTCGATCTCTCTAAGTCTCCCCATTTCCCCTTATTCTTTCTTTTTTATCCTAATAAATCTATTTCCTATATATATTTTCTAGAATTAAAGTAGGAAAAATACATTAAGAAGGCAAATTAGTAAATTGCAAATATAACAAATTAGGCCCTTTTTGCACAGCAAGGGACGAACAGTGCCCTATGGAATCCCAGCTGGCTAGGCAGCTGCTCAAGAAGAAAAACGCACTCACTCATTTGGTGCTGGTTCGCGTTCTAAAATGCTAGGTCGGCGTTGGAGGACGGTATCTTGAGTTCTAGGTATCGGAATGAGGTTTATGACCTACCGTTGCGAAGATCTATGAATTTAGTTTTCAATGCAACCTGAATCACATCAATCTTATGAGTACATCTCGAGTTATGGCCAAAATAGTGAGCATTAGTCAAACTAATCTTTCACAAACTTCAACATTTCTTCAATTTTAGCTCAAATTCACCTCAACAAGCTAGACCATGACCTTTGTGGATGCAAAATAGACGTCATATGATGATAATTCTCGAGTGAAATGTCCATAAAATTCACTTCTTCTCTTATAATTATCCGCTTCATTCAACCTTACTCTGAAAGCTTTCCAATAGCTATAAAACTTCCTGAAAATTAAGAAACCACAAACGAAGCGCAATAAAGAAAAAAATGGATAATTTATGCAATCAATGCCTAAAATACAACTGTATGGACCTAATATGCTCTAATTATGCACTCAAATATGCCCAAAATTCTGATATAAATGTGAGCTATCAGTAGAATGCCTTTTGGTCTATGTAATGCTTCTGCTACTTTTCAACGCTGTATGATGGCTATCTTTTCTAAGTACATAGAGTCTATTATGGAAGTCTTCATGGATGATTTTAGTGTGTATGGTACTAATTTTGATTCATGTTTGGCTGATTTGACTAAAGTGCTTAAAAGATGTGAACAGGTGACTTTGGTCCTTAATTGGGAGAAATGCCATTTTATGGTGACAAAAGGAATTGTTTTAGGACATCTGGTCTCTGAAAGAGGTATTGAGGTCGACAAAGCGAAAATTCAAGTTATTGAACAGTTACCTCCACTAGTAAGTGTAAAAGGTGTCAGAAGTTTCTTAGGTTATGCAGGGTTTTATCGCCGATTTATTAAAGTGTTTTTGAAAATTGCACAACCCTTGAATCAATTGCTATTAAAAGACACTGAGTTTAAATTCACTGATGACTGTCTTAAATCTTTTAATTTAATCAAACAAGCACTAATCTCAGCACCTATTATTCAATCACCTAATTGGGAATTACCTTTTGAAATTATGTGTGATGCAGTGATTATGTCATAGGTGCAGTGTTAGGTCAAAGGAAAGATAAGATTTTGCATGCTATTTACTATGCTAGTAAAACTTTAGATCCAGCTCAGATTAATTATGCAACAACTGAAAAGGAATTGCTTACCATAATATATGCTTTAGGTAAATTTTGTTCTTATCTTATAGGTTCGAAAGTTATTGATTATATTGACCATGCAGCTCTAAAGTACTTACTTGGAAAAAAAGAAGCAAGGCTGAGGCTTATTAGATGGATTTTACTACTTCAAGAGTTTGACATAGAAATACGTGATAAGAAAGGTGCTGAAAATGTGGTAGCAGATCATTTATCTAGAATTCGGTATGAAAATGGGGAGATGTCAACCCCCATTGACGATTTTTTTCCTAATGATCATCTTTTTAGTTGAGCACTCTAATACTCCATGGTTTGCTGATTATGCTAATTATGTAGTTGGAGGAATCCTACCTCCCGGTCTTACTTATCAGTAGCGAAAAAGGTTTTTACATGATGTTAGGCGTTATTTTTGAAATGATCCTTACTTGTTTCGTGAGTATGCAGATGGTTTATATCGCAGGTGTGTACCTGATTGGGAAGTCTATAGACTTCTTCATCACTTCCACTCATCACCCTGTGGAGGACATGCTGGGCCCACTAAAACGATGTTCAAGGTATTACAATCGGGTTTTTATTAGCCAACAATACTTAAGGATGCTAGAGATTTCGTTACTTATTTTGATTCGTGCCTTTCGTTATTTCTTTTGATTCTTGCCAAAGAACAGGTAATATCTCCAAAAGGCATGAAATGCCTCAAATAGGTATATTGGAAGTAGAAATTTTCGATGTTTGGGGTATTGATTACATGGGTAATTTCCCTTCTTCTAATGGTAATCGCTACATTTTAGTTGTTGTGGATTATGTTTCTAAGTGGGTGGAAGCAATTGCGACCCCCCATTATGATTCTAACACCATTTTGAGATTGTTTTAAGTATGTTATTTTTAAGTATGTTATTTTGAGATTCTAACATCATTATCAGTGACGGAGGAACGCATTTCCATGAGAAGAGGTTGGATAAGCTGCTAGAAAAGTATGGTGTTTACCACAGAACAAGATTGGCATACCATCCACAAACCAGTGGTCAAGTGGAGGTTACATATTGAGAAATCAAGTCCATCTTAGAGAAGACGGTTGCAAAATCGAGAAAAGATTGGAGTAGTAAGCTTCATGACACTTTTATGGGTATATAAAATGGCTTTCAAGACTCCAATTGGTAATTCTCCATATCGATTGGTTTATGAAAAAGCATGCCATCTCCTAGTAGAACTCGAGTACAAAGCTTATAAGGCAATTAAGGAGCTAAACATGGACGCAAATCTTGCTGGAGAAAAACGGTTACTTCATTTGAATGAACTGGATGAATTTCGGTTAGGAGCATCTGATAGTGCCAAAATATATAAGGAGAAGACGGAAAGGTGGCACGATAAACGAATCATGAAAAGGGAATGTCAAGTTGGCGATAAAGTTCTATTGTTTGATTCAAGGCTTCGATTGTTCCCTGGAAAGCTGAAATCTAGATGGAGTGGTCCTTTCACAGTGATAAATGTGAGCAAATTTGGCTATGTCGAAGTTCAAAGCGAAAGAGGTGAAGTATTCAAGGTCAATGGTTAGAGATGTCATCGGTTTGGTGGAAGTCATTCAACTCAATGATCCCAGAGCACCTTGATCACTGATGCAACCATGATCCAGCTGGTGACCTTGAAAGAGCGCAATCGGGAGGCGACTCGAGCTTTCTATCCCTTTCTTCCTCATTTTGCGTGTTTTACTTGTTTTTTGTATTTTCGGTTTGTTTTCGTAGTTTAGTTTAGTGTAGTATAGCTTTTAGATTGAATTTTGAATCCTAGCTAAAGGTCTAAGTGCTGTCATGCTTAATTGGGGTAATTAAGGAGAGTTTAGAAGTTAACACGTGCTTTAATTTTAATTAATAATAATAATATATAATATGTTATTTAGGGAGAAAAAGAAAAAAATTAGCGAATTAGGAGTTTTTAGGCCACCTGCTGGTGCAGCGCTCATAGGGGTGTTAATGAGACGAGACAACTCATGAGTTACTCGTGAGCTACTCGGTCAAAGCTTGGTCAACACTCGACTCGAATAAGCTCGGCTCGAGTTCGAGCTCGACTCGGGGTTCTAACGAGTCGAGTCGAGCAAGCCCATACTCGACTCGAAAAGCTCATGAGTAGCTCGATATATAATTATATATAAGTAATTTTTTTAATGTATCCCAAACAAATTTTAAAAATTATACCCTTAATGGCTTAAGTTCTTATGTGTTGATTTAGCCATTCATTTATTTCCATCTCAACCGCCAAAATTCAAGCTAATAAATAAAACTTAAAAAATAAAAAAATTATTTATTTATTTAAACAATAAAAAATTGTTCTAAATTTCTTAAAATTGTAAAATATTTATTTAGCACATAACTATATAAATTTGGAAGTTTTTAAGATAATTATGTAATCTTTTGTTTCTATTAGTTACTTCTAAAGACAATTATGATAAATTTATATTCAGGTTACTCATTATTATGAATTTGAGCTTCATTCGATTCGAGCTCGAGCTGAGCTCACCTTGCGTTCTACCGAGTCGAGTTCGAGCTCCATTTTAAAAGCTCGCGAGCTTTCGAGCTCGAGTCGAGCTAGAGTTTTAAGTTTCGCGTTCGAGTCGAGCTCAATGATACTCGAGCTCGACTCGCATCATTAACACCCCTAAGCGCTCAAAACCACTTTCCTCTATGCGCTCGTATTTTAAAACAGGCCCTCCAATGATTTTTGTAGAAGCACCCTGCGGACGCAGCAGTCAAACCGGGTTTCTTCGCTGCAGGCGCAGGTCCCTCCTATGATAGCCCGTCAGTTTTTTCTTTCTCTTCTTTTCTCGCGTGGTGCCCGTTCTTTTCCGCCTGTTTTATTTTGACACCCCCTCATTATTATTATTATTATTATTATTATTATTATTATTATTATTATTATTATTATTATTATTATTATTATTATTATTATTATTATTATTATTATTATTATTATTATTACTATTATTATTATTATTACTATTATTATTATATCCTTTTATTTTAATTTTTAAATCTCTCATTACTCAATCTCTCTCCTCTAATCTATCTTCTACTTCCTCCCTTTCACCATTAAAACCCCCAAAACCTCAATTTTTAAACCACCATAACTCACTCCTCACAACTCCAAACCACTCCGAATTCTGACATAACACTCCTCTCATTCATCTATATAATCTCTTGGAGTTAAAAATCGAAAAAATTAACCGAATTGCATTGCCTAGAGTTCGAAATTTTTGAATCAAATATTGCTTGATTTTGGGCTTTGTTCTTTAATTTTCTTGCAATTTCTTGCTCTACTATCATCTATTGAGGTATAACTTCCTTTTTACCCATGTTTAATTAAGTTTTATGAAGTTTTCATGAATTATTGATTTTTGGGTAATTTAATTATGAATTTAATTTTTAATTTTAAACTTGATTATTGTTGCTTGTGAATGCTTAATTGTTGTTTTTATGCTTCAATGTCATGTTTAGAGTTGTTAATTTTGAGTAATTGGAAGTTTTGTACTATTTCGATGAGCAAGGTTTTGTTGGAAATTTTTTATGATTGTTGATGCTTAGTAGTGTTAAACTAGTTAAATTCATGTTTAAAGTGTTTTGAATAATGCAAATCATGCTATGAATTGAATTATATGCTTAGTTTTGCTCTAATTTATTCATGAATTTTTATTAGTAGCTTCATCATGTGAACTGTGATGCTTATAAATTTGGTTAGGAGTTGCTACTAATTTTAACTAGTTGATATTGATTTCAAATCGTTGTTGGAGTTGTTTTGGGTGAATGTTAATGCTATATTTTATTTGAAGTTAGTTTTTGTGGTTGCCTTTGGAATTTCAATTGAATTATGAGCTTGAGGATGTTGGTTAATTATTGCATAGAATTTATTTGTTGCTATTGGAATGGATTTTTTATGGTTATGATCATGGTTATGTTTCTCATGAGAATTTGTAGTTCTCATTGGTTTAGTTGATGTTACAAACGAGTCATGCCGAAATTTCCGCTCAACTTTGTTTGTGAATTACTTGCATTATATGATTTTCTGTTACTTGCTATCGCCATGCTTTTGGTTTTCATGCATCAAAACTTCCTTGAATGGAATTTTAATCCTTGTGTTTTCATGCTTATGTTTTGTAGGAAAATGAGGAAATCTATCGGAAAATTGCTTGGCAGAGGCCCCATGAAATCTCAAAAAACAGGGGCATCATATTTAGCTTCCAAGGGGAAGCAACCTACATCTTCTAGAGCACCACCACAAAATAGGCAAGAGAGGCAGAAAAGATATGAGAAGCTCTCCAAGCGTACTATCCGGACTACTAGGTTCTTTCACAAGGAGACTTGTGACAAACTGGGAATCACTGATCAAGTTATGAGGATGGCTGGCCCCGGATTTTAAGGTCCCAAATTTTTTTGGTCACCTTTCCCAAACCGTCCATAGGTCGAGTTATACCTAAAAAAATTGTCTTAAGGAAAGGTGAAATGGACTTTTTTAGAAGTATTTTGCAAAAAAAACAGGAGCGCAGGAATTTCAGTCGCGCAGGTAACGTAGCGTGACAAAGTTTGTCACGCTGACTGTGCACCGCTACAAAGTTTGTCATGCTGCATGTGTAGCGCAACAAACTTTGTGACGCTGCAATGTTAGCGTGACAAAGTCTGTCGCGCTACGCTATTTTAGTGTTTTTTAAGTTTTTAATTATCTTTTTTTTAGAGTGAGATAATATCAACAAATACGGATGATACTAGTAAGGAGACGCCAATGAGTTTTAGGAACCAAACTCATATACCTTGTATTTAGATTGATTACGAATGGGACACGAATACGGGACGATAATCTAAATTGCACGAATAACCCTTTCGATCCCATGGGGATGACTCCAAGTTATGATCTTACGAACCAAAGGTTAGATTCGGCGGTGAAGGTACTAATATGGCGAAGTGCGTCATATTAGCCCGTAGGTGGCCATTACTAGTTTTCTCTCAATTATACACAAGTTATACAAAGAACCAAGTAATTGATTTACAACTTAATACAAAATTGCTATTATTAAGGTGAAATCAAATTAAACTAATTAATTTAGTCAAATCGTCGTTAAGATTAATTCAAGGTTCCTAGCATGATACAATTTGTCCAAAAATTATCTTAGTTTAATGTGATAAATTAATTCAAACTAAGTCATTTAACAAAAACATTGTGAAAAATTGAAATAAGTATACAAATTAATAAATACAACAATCAATACTTAAAGTTTAATTTAAGAGTCTCAGGAAACTTACACTTGTCGCTTGATTATTGTTTCTCGAGTATCAATTTGGACAAAGTTTTGAATTTAATTCGTACCACTTAATTAGTAAAAAATAAAAAAAATAATTTGATGGAGAAAAGTTTAAGTGTAAAGAGAAAAGAGAAAAGGAGAAAAAAGAGAGGGAGTAGGTTTAGGAGAATGAGAGAATGTCGGTTTTGGAAGTGTAAGAATGGGTAGAAAAAATCAAGAGAGTGATTAGTCCCGTTTTAGAGGAGAAAAAAGGGTATTTATAAGAAAAATGTGTAGCGCGACAGGTTTTACACGCTGGTCAGGTAGCATTACAAGTTTAGTAACGTTGACCAGCAGCGTGACACAAGCTGTCACGCTGCGCAGCTAGCGTTAGTTTTCTTGTCACGCTGCTGCATCAGCGCGACTTACTGAGTCGCGCTACGCTAAAACTCGTTTTTTTTATTATTTTTATAAGTCAAACATTGGGCTTATATAAAAATCCAATAATATAAATGGGCTTTTTTTTAAGTTATTTTGTAATTTAAGAAAAATAGTAAAGTTAAGTCCAGTAACATCAATTGTCCAATAATCCAGAGAAGTGGGTTTTATTGTTCATTATGGAGTCTTACCACGGGACCGGGGACTAAATTAGGTGTCTGCAGTTAGCCCCCACTTTGATTGAGTCTGAGTAAGACAAAAATCAAAGTATGCTCGAATCGCTTTTCCAGACTTCCATATTCGGAACCGAAGGCTCCTTATTAACCAAAGGGTATGTCAAGATTTTAGAAAGCAATGGCTTCCAGAACTTAAAAAACTTTTTTGTTTTCAAAAATTGGAATAGTTATTTTCTAATTAATCGATTTTCTTACTTTGAAATCGACATATAGAAAATAAGTTTTAATAAATTCGTTTATTTATTAAAACGTTTTAAATTCAACACTACAAAAAAAGGGTCATTTGCGACGGAAAAATTCTGTCGCAAAAGGCGTAAATTCCGTCGCAAACGACTTTTGCGACGGAATTCCGTCGGAAATTAGTCGTCAGAATTTTGCTTGTCGCAAAAACGAGAATTAGCGACGGAATTTCCGTCGGAAACATTTTGCGACGGAATTTGCGACAGAATTCCGACGGAATTTCGTCGAAAAAAGTTGTTTAGTTTCCGTCGGAATTTGCGACGGAATTTGCGACGGCCGGAATTCCGTCGAAAATTTCCGATGGAAAATTCCGTCGGAAATGTCAAACAGCAAAATAAAAAAAAAGGTGGTGAGGCAGCAATAGCCACCCCACCACCTCAACAAACCCACGCCACCACCACGCTCAAACCACCACCCCACCCCACTACCACGCCCAGACCACCACGCAACCCCACCACCACACCGAGACCACCACCCCACCCCACCACCACGCCAGACCCACAAACCCAGACCCCCACCCACCCAGAAACCGAAACCCACAAACCCAGACCCAGACCCACAACCACCAAACCCCACTCACCCAAAACCACAACCACCAACCCCCACCCACCCATGACAACCGCCCCGCAAACACCCAAAAACCCTTAACATTTAACCACAACCCATAAACCACAAACCCACAAACCACCCCCACCCACCTAGANAACCACAACCATGCACCAAACCCCACCAACCCATGACAACCGCCCCGCAAACACCCAAAAACCCGCAACATTTAACCACAACCCATAAACCACAACCCATAAACCACAAACCCATAAACCACCCAAAAGAGTCGAACCAAAATCCACAAAAATGAAAAGATTGAACCAAAATCCACCCAAAACGAACAAAACAAACCAAAAAACCGTAAATAAAACAAAAAAGAAGAGCTTACCTTAATAAAATCAACCTTCTAAGTTTTTGTTAGGTCGAATTTGACCATAAAAATCCTAGATCTAGGGTTTGTATGGTCAAATTCGATCTAAAAAAACTAAATCTTGATAGAAAAGAGAAAGAAAAGAGAGAAAGTAAAAGAAAGCAGGGAAAGAAAAGAGAGAGGCGAGAAAAGAAAAATGAGAAAGAGGGGGTAGTGTGGCTTTATATATAGGTAGGGTTTGTGGAATTTTTAATTATAAAAGGCATTTGCGACGGAATTTTCCGTCGCAAATTTGCGATGGAATAAATTTCGTCGCAAATTTCCGACGGAAAAATATTTCATCGCAAATTTGCGACGGAAAATTCCGTCGCAAATTGGTTTTATCTACTTTTTTTGGAATTCCGTCGGAATGGTGTAAAATCCGTCGGAAATTTGCGACGGAATAATAATCCGTTGGAAATTTCCGACGGAAATTCGTTCCGTCGGAAAAAGTCCGTCGCTAATCAGCGATTTTCTTGTAGTGCAATTTTATAAGCAAAAGTAATAAATTAGTCTATTTATTACTAATCTAGTAAATTCGCTTATTTACTAAAATATCTGAACAAAAAGGGTAATAAATTCGCTTATTTATTACTATTTTAGTAAATTCACTTATTTACCAAAGAAGTGTTTGAAGAAAAGGTCATAAATTCTCTTATTTATTACTATTTTAGTAAATTCGCTTATTTACCAAAGAAGTGTTTGAAGAAAAGGTAATAAGTTCACTTATTTATTACTATTTTAGTAAATTCGCTTATTTACTAAATAAGTGTCTGAATAAAAGATAATAAATTCGTCTATTTATTACTATTTTAGTAAATTCGATTATTTACTAAAAATATTTGAAGAAAAGGTAATAAATTCGCTTATTTACTAAAAAAGTGTTTGAAGAAAATGTAATAAATTCGCTTATTTATTACTATTTTTAGTAAAATCGCTAATTTACTAAGAATATTTGAAGAAAATGTAATAAATTCGCTTATTTATTACTATTTTTAGTAAATTATTTTATTTACTAAGAATATTTGAAGAAAAGGAAATAAATTCACTTATTTATTAATATTTTAGCAAATTCATTTATATACTAAAGAGTATTTGAAGAAAAGATTATGAACTCGCTCATTTATTACTTTTTGAGTAAATTCGATTATTTATTGAATTTGTTGAAATAAATTTGCTCATTATTACTATTTGGAGTAAATTTGCTTATTTACCGATATTATTGAAAAAAATGTAATAAATTAGCTCATTTATTACTATTTAAAGTAAATTCACTTATTTACTAGAGTTGTTAACAAAAGCTAATGATGTTGTCATAAAATCACAAACCTTAACTCAATGTACTTTTCCTTTTGGGTATTTTGGATAAAGGAGTGAGAAAAAGGGATTAACATCAAAAACAAACTCAAAGCACTTGAAAATACAGCAAAGCATAGTCAAGAACGCTAGCGTTGTAGCGTCACAAAGCCAACCACGCTGATGCATCAGTGTGACAGTAGATAAGGCGCTAAGACCTTTAGCGCGGTTGCTGCTATCACGCTCCCAAGTGAGCATTTCTTCATTTCTTGTTTTTGAAATGTTGCTCAACTTATGAAAGTTGATGTTCAATTAATAATACATGGTAGTGTTGTGTAGGGACATTGGCGTGGTTTCATTGCTGGGCTTGAGTGATGGTACTGCAGAATTAGTCACGCTACATGTTGTAGCGTGGTAGAGTTTGTCGCGCTACATGTTGTAGCATGGTAGAGTTAGTCGCATTGAGGCAGCGTGTTTGGGTTTGTGACTCTGAGGTGTTAGCGTAGTACATTGTCTTGCACTACTCTACTCTTTCCTTTAAGTGCTTCTTCTTTTGTAATGTAAGTGCTTTTATCTCAAACATTCTTTAATTAAGATAATTTTGAGAAATATGAGATGAATTTGTGCTTACATGTTGATTTAGAGAATTATTTGTTATAACTTATTTAAATGTAGTCATACAAATGTTCAAGCATATGAAAAAAAGGTTTGTTTTATAACGATTATTAAAGAATGCTCCAAGCATTGTAAGAGTAGTATGCTTTTATTTTATTAAACAAAAGTGCTTTGGCAAATGATTCTCTAAATAATGTTATAGAATAAAGTATAATGCTCCATGAACTATTGAGAAGTGCTCTTGATTAGTATGACTCATTAGCTTTTAAATGTCATGATTAATATATTTTGACATTTTTAAGAGTGGTAGGTTCCTAATTTAATAATCAAAATTGATAGTGCTTTTGATTAGTTTATTATAAGAGTAATGGGCTCTTAATCAATAATCAAAAAGTGAAAATGCTCTTGATTAATTTATTTTAATTATAAGAATAATGAGCTCTTAATTTATAACCAAAAATGGATATACTCTTAATATTTATGAAGCAACGTACTCCAAGAATAAGAAATCAATTATCTCATTATTTAGTATGATAAAAGTAAAAATGCTCTTAATTTACCTCAAATGACATAGCGCAAGAAAATTAGTAGCGCTGCTGCTGTAGCATGATAAACTTTCACTAGTACAAAAATCGACATTTGCTGCGTCACAATTGCTGCGGTTCTTTGAGATTTTTAAAGAACCGCAGCAAATAGTCATTAATAGTATTATTGTACCAAATTATTTGCTCCGGTAATTTAATCTATTTGCTGCGGTTTAAAAACCGCAGCAAATAAAATAACAAAAAAGCTGAATAACCATCCTTGTAAGACCTGCATGGCCCAATCTCGCATAATATATAAGCCCAGTTTTTTTTTTTAACACTAACCCTAAACCTTCTCTCTATTTCTTCGTTTCTTTCTCACTATCTCAACTCCTTTCTCCATCTCAACACTAACCCTAAACCTTCTCACTATTTCTTCGTCTTTCTTTCAAAATTTCATATCCAAAGACACAAATCAAAATCTCTATCTCATTCTCGCCTATCTCACTATGAATCATGCAAAAGCTTCAAGTTTTCCACTGTGATACCTTCTTACTAAAGGTATTTTTGATTTTTAGCTTCAAGTTTTCTCGCCTATCATATATTTTCGTTTTGTGCTTTGTTGTTGATTGTTGTTGATTATTTTAATCCTAATGTTGTTGTTAATTTTAAATTGATTTTTTGTGGCTTAGGAGTGAAACCGATTTAAGGTGAAGGGGAAGGTGGACGAGATTTAAAGGTGAGTAAGCTAATCCTAATTTTGTGGTTTTAGTTTCGGTTTGAGGGTTCGTGGGTTTGGGATCTGGGTCGAGGGAGGTTTTCCTGGGTTACGGGTTTGTTTTGGGTGGGATACCTGGGTTACGGGGTTGTTGAGGGTGGGTTTTCTGAGTTACGGGTTTAATTGATTATTGTTCCGAGTTCTGGGTTTGTTTGAGGCCTTTCAAGTTGGTAGCAACTGTGCGTTTAATTGATTAGCTAATCTAATATACAAGTATATACCTGGGTTGTAGCAACTGTGCTTATTATCTATTCCTCTTGTAGTCGTGTCTGGCTAAATTATATGTAAGCAATGTAAGCAAGCTAAGCTTATAATATGTGGAATCTCAGAAGATACTTTGGATGAGAAGTCCAGTACTTGCAAAAATAAATTGTGGAATCTCAGAAGCTTATAATATGTGGAATCTCAAAATTTAAAGTTGCGTGTTTTTGAAAATAAATTTCTGTTTTTTTTTTTTTTAAATGTTTATTTGTTTGATTGAAATCATAATGTGAATTTGTGGAATATTATTGGTGTAATAGAGGAAATATTGTATGTAGATTTTGTAGTTTTGATTGAACATTGAATTAAACATTTTTTTTATGATTTTAATGTAATTTGTTAGATGATTTTGTGCTGCTTTTTTGTTAAAGTTTTGTTAACTGCTAGTCTATATTGTGGTTTTCTCATTTTTGTAATGTATTCATTGTGAATTCATTCTTTTCAGTAAAAGAAAAGTTTTTTTTTTAACTTGTGAATTTGTTTGTTTTGATACAAACTAATTTTGGGTTTAAATAAATGGCAAAGAATCGATTTTGAAGTGAATTTGTTTTTAACAAGCTTTGCGCCTAAGGGTGGAGGTTGAGCAATGCAATGTAGGTGAGTGAAGGGAGGCAAAAGTGCTAATTTGCTGGTTTTTCCCGATAATTTTAAAAGTGAAATCTAAATTGAAAATGATTTTGATAACTCTTTTGAAGTTGGCTACTAAGCATTTTTAATTAGATGATCATTAATTGTTTACTGTAGCTGGTAATTTGCTATATTGCTCAAAATGTGCCAAAGATATCCAGTACTATCCATTGATCCCTCATTGTATCAATGATACGTAGAGTTGTTAACAGTGGCTAGTATACAGAATGTGTGTATCACCTCATGTCTTATTGGTTCTTTGTGCTGTTGATTTGATGTTACATTTTCAGCTCATTGTTGTGAATTAATGTTATTTCCGTGTATGTGGTTTAAGAAATGCCTATAGTCTGATGTGTTACAATTTTGTCACAGTGATTTCAGATTGCGTCTGAGGGTCTGAAGCATAGAGTGATTGAGATTTCATTGGTTGATCTTCAAAATGGTGATGAGGATCAGTTCTTCAGGAAGATCCGTCTCAGAGCCGAGGATGTTCAGGGCCGTAATGTGCTTACCAACTTTTATGTAAGTGTTACTGGGTTAATATGTGTTAAAATGGAATTTATGTGTTGTGACTTGTATAGTTGTTAACTTTCAAATGGTTTAGCTTACTTTGTATTTGCATTAGAGCCTTTGAATATGAATGAATTGCTATCTGAGTGGACTGACTTGTGGTCTAATCTGGTTGTTATGAATGGCTTGTGTTCTGAATTACAATGACTTCTAGTAACACATGAAAATTCATATATTTATATGCATCCCTTTACATTTATGTACTTAATACAAGGACACCAAACAGTTAGGTGACGGCGCAATCAATTGCATTGTAAATTTTGGTCACTAATCATTTAAGTATGTGATTTTTGGTTTGATTTTGGTTTCCTGATTAATTAGTATGTGGTTTGATTTTTGGTTTGATTTTGGTTTATGTATGAGTTATGAATGAGAACACTATATAAAATAAATGATTGAATGAGACTATTATATAAATAAATGATTGAACAAAAGAATGGTTGAATGAGTAATGGATGCTGGAATGAGATATTTAGATGAGATTGAGCTTATGATTGATTTTATGAATGAATGAATGGGTTTATTTATGAATGTTAATGCTTGAATGAATGAATAAGAATAGGAATGGTTGAATGAATGTATAGATATGGTTGAATAGAAGTGTATTTTTTTGTGATAGAAGTGTAATTCAATTGAAAATAATTGATTCTATGTATGTATAACATTTCAGCTTCTAATTGTTGCTGTAAAATGCAAAAAAAAAAAAAAAAAAAAAAAAAAATTTATTTTTTTGGGTGCTTATTTGCTGCGGTTGGTGGGAAACTGCACTATTTGCTCCAGTTTCTGGTGTGTTATTTGCTGCGGTTACCTGAATAACCGCAGCAAATAACCCAATTTTTTGCTGCGGTTTATAAAATTTCATCATTTGCTGCTGCTATAAGTGCTGCGATTCAAAACCGCAGCAAATACCCGGGAAAAAACCGCAGCAAAATGCATTTTTTGTACTAGTGTTTGTTGCGCTACGCTATGGAGCGCTACATAATTTGTTGCACTTGTTAAGTAGCGCTGAAAATGTTGTGGCGCTCCTCATTTAGCGCTACAAAGTCTGTGATGCTACGCTTTTTTTTTATTTTCTGGCTCTTTTTTTTTGTAAAAGTTTTTCGAGTTTAACTTCATTAATTGTTCTTGTATTATTGATTAGACCTTGGGCCTTTTATTTTTGACATATAACTAATGAGCTATATTTTGAGACCGAGGGTCCGAGTAGGGGAAAAAATGGCAATATTTTGTGGAGGGTTATCCGACTTACTCCCAAAAAAAATCGACAAAATGAAGTTTCAAGTGAGACGATTTCCATGTTTTTTTTTTTCATAAGGGGCAACAAGCAANTAAGGGGTAACAAGCAAATGTCATAAGCTTAATGAGATTTTGAAGCAAGTGGCTTCATAACTAATTTTGAAAAGAATGTAGCCCCCAGGGTGTATAAGGTGGTGTAAGTATGGAGGCTTGTAGCAACAAGAAAGGTCACAAATATGTATGCAAAGCTAGCTAGAAGAGTATGTACAAGCTAGTTATAATATAAGTATGCTCAAATTAGCTACAAATAAGCACGAGGAAAACAACCAAAAATATGCACAAATGAGCACGGAGGTTCCATAGCATGAGTTAGTAAGAAACAAGGGATGGGGGATTGGGGGTATCTTAACTTTCCCTAAATCGATTTTTTTGTTTTTGAAAAAAAATATTAGTTTTTTGTACAAGGAAAATGAGGAAGAAAGAATAGTAGAAGTTAAGGATCCAAAATTGATTACAGTTGTTGTATAATGTGCTTGTCAGCGCTTATGATTCAAAGGGGAGTGATTTTAGCTTGCTCATTTGATCTTAGATTATGAGCCATCATCTTATACTTTCGTGATTGTCGTGTTTGAAAAGTTTGTTTCAAATTCAATTATTGGCTACTAGTAATGTGAATCTCTTTAGAGAAATAAGATATCAATATTATAAATACTTGCTCAAGCTTTGAAGTGTTGAAGATGATAATGCTTGAAGTAGGTGGGTTGCCAAGTTTATAAAGACCAAAACTAAAAGAGATAGGAAAGATTTTGGTGATGAGAGGATGATATAGAGTCAAAGTGATGCCTCGCATGCTGCCATGGATAGGTATAAGCAAGATAGCTATGAAAATTCATTCTTTAAGAGAAAATGAAGAAGTTTGATGATTTTGCGGAATAAAAAGGAATGAGTAATGGAAGTATGTGTGTGTTTGAGTTAAAAGAGTTGATTATGATAAGCATGGGAAAGGAAAGAGGCTTGATGAAGAAGACTATGTGTGAAAACAAAGGAAAGATGAATGATATGTGTAGGAGAAAATGACTTGCTTTATGTGACATTAAAGCAATTTTCTTTTAAGGACGGTTGTGCGTCCTAAAATAAAACAGTATTGAAGACCTTAGGTGGGTCTTGTGTTCAAAGGACCTTTTCTTTTTTCACGGACCCTTTTTACTCATATTACATGTCCTTAAGATGTGGGATAATTAAGACCGCACCTTATGAAAGGTTGCATACGTATCCAATTCAAGTTGGAATCAGGTCTTATGTAGCTCTTGCTTCTGAGTTATTAATGTGTTAAAGGTAAAGACACAAGTTTTTTTCATTTTTGTTACACCTCAAGGAGGGCTTTTTTAGGGTTGTATCGTGGCTAAGCTTAGGGTGTAAGAAAGAAATGGAAAAGAAGGCTCAAATTATACCCATGATTAACCCAAACTATGCTACAAACTTGTTCTTAGAATTGAGCAACTCTATTACTTAAAACTTTACTTGTTGACAACTTTTCATGCATTTCCATTTTCTTGAATTGAAAATCAGAGCTACTTTAACATTATTGGCTTTATGGAGTTGCATTTTAATATATGTCCTCGTAGCATTCTCATCCCCAGGCTAAGTTTGATGTAGGTTGAAAGAAACACGATATGTGTTTAGGCACAAACGGGCTACCAAGAAAGTGGATCATAATGTAGGTTATTCAAGATAAGGGAGACATTTTTAGGGTTTCAATGGTGCCTCTTATGTTGGTGTATTGCATTTTTAAATAAACACTAAGTGGACTTGGAGTGAGCCCCCCAATTTTTGAGACTTAAATTGAGCCTCAATTGAACTTTTAGGCTCGTGATGACTAGGCCTATGGTTAATAAAGTAAAGTTTGTTCCCTAAAAGAGAATTTATTTGAACCACTTTGCTTTAATAACTTAATTAAGGAATTGACACATTTAATTTAAAGGATGTAAAATATAGAGTAAGTTGTTTAAGGTGTAGATGCGTCAAATTGAGGATGCATTTGACATGAACAACGTAGTCTATATTATGCCAATTATGCTTTAACTTGTTCTTCATTGCCATGTTGATTAACTCAACTTAATGAGTTCATTCACTTGTAATTGTTTAAGCAAGACATGATGAGTAGAGAGAGAATGTAAAATTTGAAGATGAAATGAATTTCATTTTATTGATAGTTGAGATTAGTACATAAATGACACTTGGCAGCATAAGTCTCAAACTCTACCATGAAAGAAGAAGAAAAGAAAAGAGAGAAATTAAATTAGGGAAGTGAAAGTTTTTGTCCAAATCATGTTTCTTGTATGTATGCGTCTACATCGTCTTGAATAATGTTCTTCGGATTTTCTTGAGCTTGCATTAGAAGAATTTTAAATAATAACCATAATTGATTGAGACTTCATTACATTTCAGTCCTAACTATAGACCTTGGGTCTATTGATCAATGAATTCTAAATCAAACATTTAGGAGTAGGTTGAACCATGGGCTCATAATTTTAACATTTAGAGTGATGTTTTTGATGCGAAGGTGGGATGGAGTGTTTAGAAAAAAGTAGTAGCCAATATAGCACATATTATCACTTTCTAAATCAAACAAATTTTCTTTTGTTTACAATAGGCATTTTTTCATCATTTTGTATGCCAATAATATGTAGCAGCCCTTGCAATTTCATATTATAATGATTGCACTTAAAAGAATGTGTCCATTCAGTATGTGTTAATAGATCATGATAAAATGTTGAAAAAAAAAACAGAGTGGGTTTTTAATTGAACCATAACGGGCTCTAAAATAACTTAAAACCCTTTTAGTTGGGATTAATTATGATTTAATTGTGTATGAGTAATTTCAAATAAAACAACATATTCATCAAAATTATTCAAATACATGACTTTTTAGCGCAAAAAAAGTTCTAGCACTAGCTTATTAGCGTGACAAAAGAAGTAGCGCTAGTAAGGTAGTGTTATTAAACTTGTGACGCTAACAGTGTAGCGCAATTAGAAGAGTTGTGCTGTTTGTGTAGCGTTGTAGAGTTAGTTACGCTGCAAGTTTCTATTGATTTTTGCTAAGTTATCATTAAATTTGTATTTAATGGGTTTGGATTCATGTCCATGTTGCCCATGTATACGTTATTTAGGCCTAAATGGGCCTATTATTAGACTGAACTTTTGAAAGATTGGTGATGATGTTATTTGTATGTGAGTCATTAAAAACATTGATCAAAATCTTGCATTGTCAAGCAATTAATAAACTTCAGATTATCATTATTGGATCCTTATCAAAGAGATGACACTGGGGGAAGACAAAAATCAAAAAAAAAAAAAAAAAAAAAAGATAGAAGAAAAAAGAAACAAGATTCAACACTTAGAGTTATAACAATCAAGATTAATTAATGGGAAGCTCATGGGAAAAATAAAAATTAATAAGATAAAAAAAATATAAATATCATGATTAACTTTGATGGGTTTTTTTTGTTTTTTTTTTGAGTTTTTTTTTTTAAATTTTTTTTTTTATTCTAAGTGTTTGATTTTTTTTGAAAATAATACAAGGGAGAGTGAGATAGTTAGATTTATTATAAATTTGGAATTAAACTAATAAAATTCAAAATGAATGGATTTAATTAGTAAAATTCCAAAAGATTCGAATTATATTAATATCTCAAAAAGGTAAAGTAGTTTTGAAATCGTTAATATTATTTGAACTTTCTAATAAAAGTTAAGTGTATAAGTTAGTTTCTATTTAATCAAAGATTCTATTAATCAAATCCTAAGAAGATCAAGGATTTGATTAATAATATCTTTTGCAATATTTTATTAACTAAATCAAATATATTGGTGTATAAAAAAAATCTTCCAAGTAATCAAATGATATCAAAGAATAAAATTTAAAATTATGGAAAATATTTTATGTAATCATTTAATTTAGGTAACTAATAAAATATTGTGATCGAAAAGATTTGAAAATCTTAATATGCACAAAATATAATTAAAAAAGCAAAATAGGCAACTATACAAAACAAAAAGGAGCAATAATTACAAAATAATGCAGTCAAACTACGGTCAGTCATGGTCGGTCAAAAAGGTCCTACATCTGAGGAGTGTGCTCCAACACTTTGCGGTATAATAACCGTTAGATAAGAAGTTTCTCCCATCTAAGTACTATGGGCGGCTTAGAAATTGATGTAGTTGAGATAAGGTTCTATCTTGCTCGGTGGCTTAGAGACCATGGGCCCCACCAAATCAATAGTTCCTCCCCAAAATGTAGAAGTATCACGGTAATCCTAAGGCATGTTTCAAACACATGGAGGCCAAGTGTATGTTACATGTATGCAATATGACTAAGAAAATGCAAATGTTCTAAATATAACAAGTATATAATTTGAGAGAAAATTTTCAAGTCTCACCCTCTTTTAGTCCCCAGTGGAGTCGCCACTGTACGGGCCCCGGATTTTAGGGTCCCAAATATTTTTGGTAACCTTTTCCAAACCGTCCATAGGTCGAGTTATACCTAAAAAAATTGTCTTAAGGAAAGGTGAAATGGACTTTTTCAGAAGTATTTTGCAAAAAAAACAGGAGCGCAGGAATTTCAGTCACGCAGGGAACGTAGCGTGACAAAGTTTAATTAATAACCCTTTCGATCCCATGGGGATGACTCTAAGTTATGATCTTACGAACCAAAGGTTAGATTTGGGGGTGAAGGTGTTAATATGGCGAAGTGTGTCATATTAGCCCGTAGGCGGCCATTACTAGTTTTCTCTCAATTATACACAAGTTATACAAAGAACCAAGTAATTGATTTACAACCTAATACAAAATTGCTATCATTAAGGTGAAATCAAATAAAACTAATTATTTAATTTTAGTCAAATCGTCGTTAAGATTAATTCAAGGTTCCTAGCATGATACAATTTGTCCAAAAATTATCTTAGTTTAATGTGATAAATTAATTCAAATTAAGTCCTTTAACAAAAACATTGTGAAAATTGAAATAAATATACAAATTAATAAATACAACAATCAATACATAAAGTTTAATTTAAGACTCTCAGAAAACTTACACTTCTCGCTTGATTATTGTTTCTTCGAGTATTAATTTGGATAAAGTTTCGAATTTAATTCATAAAAATAATAAATTAACCCACTTAATTAGAAATAAAATAAAACAATAATTTGATGGAGAAAAGTTTAAGTGTAAAGAGAAAACGAGAAAAAAGAGAGAGAAAGTAGGTTTAGGAGAATGAGAGAATGTCGGTTTTGGAAGTGTAAGAATGGGTAGAAAAAATCAAGAGAGTGAGGAGCCCCGTTTTAGAGGAGAAAAAATAAAGGGGGATATGGGGGGGGGGATTATTCTCAGTTATACAGATTTGAATTTAAATCAACGCAACATACATTGTAAACAATAAAAGCCAAAGTTATGTAACAAAATAGATGGCTTATTTCAAGGTCAAACTAGCCTTTACATGTATTTGAGGTATGGGCTTGAAATGGCTAAAAATGGCTACTAATAAGTCTACATTTCTACCTATAAATAAACTAAAAATCCCTAAAAGGCATAATTACAAGTGTTACAACCTTTACATTATGCCCAACTAGCCTTTACATGTGTTTTAGGTTCAAATGGCCTCGAAATGGCTCAAAATGCCTACTATTGTGCCCATTTTTCACATATCTCTTCATTTCAACCTATAAATAAGCTAAACATCCCTAAAAGGCATAATTACAAATGTTACAACCTCTAGATTATTTCAAACTAGCATTTACATGTGTTTTAGGTTCAAATGGGCTCGAAATGACTACTATTGTGCTCATTTTTTCATATAAGTCTACATTTCAGCCTATAACTAAGCTAAACATCCCTAAAAGGCATAATTACAAGTGTTACAACCTCTAAATTATTTTAAACTAGCCTTTACATGTGTTTTAGGTTCAAATGGGCTTGAAATGGCTCAAAATGGCTACTAATGTGCCCATTTTTCACATATCTCTATATTTCAACCTATAAATAACCTAAACATCCCTAAAAGGCATAATTACAAGTGTTACAACCTTTACATTATGCCTAACTAGCCTTTACATGTGTTTTAGGTTCAAATGGGCTCGAAATGGCTCAAAATGGCTACTAATGTGCCCATTTTTCACATATCTCTACATTTCAACCTATAAATAACCTAAACATCCTTAGAAGGCATAATTACAAGTGTTACAACTAAACTTGTTGGAACATAAAGGTATTATCCTCATGGATTCTTTAGTTATCCTCATTCTAACGGATATTTCTACTCGCACCTCTCTAATTTCAAGTAATATATTTGTAATAGGGCACATAAAGGTATTTTGCAATTATTTGGTCCTCGAAAGCAAATAGATGTTGAATGTGCCAATATAGAAGTGTTAAAAGGAAAGATTTATCCTGCCCATTATCTTATTATGATAGGAGTTAATTTCAAAGATCCAATATGTAGAAGGCAAAGGAGGGTGAAAATTCCAGTCATGGCCAGAGCATTGGGATTTTTCTACATGACTCAGTATATCAGTGAAGCATTAGATCGATAACAAAAGGAAGAAAGGCCACCGATTATCTTTCATGTTGGAACTATAACTGTAATAGCATCTGAATATATGCACGAATATTTTCTGGAAGGATTAGAGCATGATGAATCAATCCATGAGTATTTAGAGAAAGTCGAAGCAGGAAAATTTTTGTCACCAGAAGGGCAAGAAAACCTGTTGGATACATTCTAATTAACATGAGATGATGCCTATATAGCAAGATATTTTGAAGAAATATTCCAAGGCCAAGAGGAAGATGATGACAACATCCACCACAATTGGGAATCCAATGTTAGAGATGAAGGCATGCACACTATTATGATGGAATAAGCCAAAGAGACCGAACAAACATGTGTAAAATATGTAGACTGATTTGTATTTTTACTTTTGCCTTTGTCTTTTGCTTTTACTTTTACTTTTGTAAAAAAAGTGGTGTGTACTTTTTTGAATAAGTGGGTCTAGCAAGTGTATTAGTACGTGGAGATGCTGCTCACAAAAGAGCATCCAATGCATGTAATCTTCCCTCTATAAATAGGAGTCGTATCAAGAGGGATGAACACACAACAATTACACCCAATATTAGAAAGACTAGAGTGAGAAAATAAGAAGAATTCTCTAAGAGTAGCAAAATATTTGTCGTAAGAGAAAGATAGGATACTCTCTCTCTAAAGAACAATGCAACTCATTGAATATTTCTGAATTATTAACAAGCTTATGAGTTTGAATATTGTAATCTTTTTAAATTAATAAAAGTTTGTTTTCAGAAGGGAATGTTATCCTTTCGAACCTTATATTTCAAATGATTCAACCTCTTGTTTAAAATTCCATCATTCAGACACAAAAATTATAAATAAAGACTACGGTTTGAGGTAGGAAACAATACAAATCTATGCTGTGCTTGATCTAAGGAAGGCAGGGTTGGGGTTAACTACCTTTGTAAAGCCGAAAGCTGAGAAATTCCGGAGTGTTCAGTGCCGACTACATTCAAGTAATTGTCAAAACTCTTTATTTGTAATAATTTTGCGGAGCATGGTGGGCTATTAAGCAGAGAAGAAGAATTGTTTATGATATACGACATAGTAGAACAGTAATAACTAGTACCATAAAAGGTCATTAAAAGTAATTAAGTGATAATCGAGTTTAATTAAGACAATTAAGACAATGAGCAACATAATATACTAAGTCTAATTAAAAGCTAAATACAATTTTCTAATTAGTTAATTTGATATCTAATAATATTAAGCTTAGTAAGCATAATCATATTTGTCAAAGTGTAAAAGGATAAAGACATAAAAAGAAGCAAAAGAAATTTGTATTTTTGTCAAAATTTGACAAAAATAACCTCCTATGCATTTGTTTATCACAGAACAAATATGGATTTATCATATATCATAATATTGAATCAATATCACTAATGTGCTATTGACGGTATATGCATTATAGACGATATATTATATTCATATCAAGTCAAAATCACTTATGCATTATTGACCATAATATGCATCATGTCATCATGCACATGCATGTATAACAATATTAACAATAGAATTGATGTAATTCGGTACCCAATACACTAATTATTCTTTTTTGAGTGAGGTTATGTTCTTTTGTACTTAAATTTTTGACACTTCACTTCATTTTAATTCAGTTTAGTTTAACTCTATTTAGTTCTGTCCACTTCATTTCAGTTTAGTTCAGCTCATCTCCATTATAATTATTACTTTAGTCCACTTTAGTTCAATGTAGCTCACTTCAGTTTAGTTCACTTCAATTCAGCTCCTTTCAGTTCATTTCAATTCACTTCAGCTCCTTTCGGTTCAATTCTGTTCAGTTCATCTATGTTTCAGTCCAAAAGAATAGGTCTGGTTATCTAATCACTTTCCCCCTAAAAAACAATAAATCTAGTTTGTAAAGCAATTTCAGGAATTTAATAAAAATTAAATCAACACAACATCTCAAATTTATTGAACCCCATAAAAATTGTATTTTTAGGTTGAATGTGATTCAAGAATTACATCAAATAAAGGAAAATTGAGAGGAAGGGACACATACCTGAACTAATTAAGTTGAGTTATTCACCTCTTAGTTATCAAATTTAATAACGGAAGCAAGATTATTAGAGATTTTATAATTAAGGGAATAAAAACCGAAGAAGAAGACTGGAGGCATAGATATTAACACTAAGTTAACGTTTGATAACACTACAAATTTTAACATTTGATACAGTATTCATTCTCTAATCCCTACTTAAAGCTACTATCCCAAACACCCATATCTTTTGCCCTAAAGGTTGGACTTTGGACTTGGTCCAATCTATAATCTCTACTGGAGAGCTAGTTCTCAAATAAACCCTTAATAAACCTAACAACTTGTTTGGCAGAAGGGATTTGGGAGAAAAGGAAGGAAAATGAAAGGAAAGGAAATGAAAGGAAAAATGGTGCTTTCCAATGTTTGGTAAAAAAAAAAAGGGATTTGATTGGAAATGGAACGAAATAAAAGGAAAATTTGCTAACAATTTTTCCACTTTCGGGATTTAGGGGGAAAGAGAAAATTAAAAACTGTATAATACTACGCATAAAGATTTGTCAAAATTGTATTTTTTTTCTTTTTCTAATGCCAATCAAATATGAAATTCCATCCAATTTCTCCGTTTAAAATCAAATATGGTAAGATTGACTCAATATCCTTTGCCCTCTTTGCTTTATATTTTTTATTTTTTCATTTACTTTCCGTTCCCTTCCTTCACTAAGGTATTGTTTGGTTGGCTAGATTTATTGTGGGCATTCAAAATTCCCATGAATTTCGTTTTGTACTTGTTGTTTGGTTGACGCAAAAAGAAAAAAATGAAGACAATGAAAATTCATGGAAATTTTAATTTCCTACAAAACATGAGAATTTATTTACTTTACTTCCCCTTAGTAAGTTGTAATTCCCATGGGAATTTACTTCCTTCATTTTTAACCAAACAAATTTATTAATTTCCCATAATTTTAATGTTAAGAATTTTTTTTCTACAAATTGTAATTTCATGAGAATTTGCAATTTTGCGATTTCTTAATGAACCAAACAGCCTCTAAAATTAAACAAACAATTCCGTAAAGCTTCACTAAAATTAAACAAAGAAATCCGTAAAGCTTACACACGAAGCTAACTGAATCACCGTCTTTGTCCAGTTGTCCCCACAACTTAAATCCTTGAAAACCAAAATTTGTATAACCCAAGGTTAATTCAATTCAATATTCAATTCTTCATTCTACCGCGCATTCCTTCCTCCTCTCATTTACAATTTCATTGAAGATGCGTGAGAACTGAAATTGAAAAGAATATAAACATGAAGTTTTCATCTCATCTTCATCTCTTCTCTCTTATACTTTTACTCTCATCATTCTACTGCTTTAGCTTGGATTCCTCAATTCAATGTATGTTTATTTTCTTTCTTTCTTTTATTTCTGTTTTTTCGATGTGGGTAGTATTCAATTTAAACTATTTTGGTGGGTATTTTTGATTTCTTGTTTTATTTATATTTTTCCTGTGATTTAAATATTTTAATGTGTAACCCAATTTTTTTTTATAATTACTTCAGTTTGCGTGTTTAATATTGATTATAATTCTGTTTCTGTCATTGGGTGCAAAAGGGTAACTGATTATAAACTATTAAACTTTGTTTCTAATTTCTGGGATTTGAGTGGTTGATCTTATTTGTAGACTTTGCATTAAAATTTGAGATTTTTTTTTTGAGGGTATATGATTTGTGATTTTGGGTGTTTAATTGAAATGCCTTGTTTTTTGAGTTATGAAACAAAGTTATTGTTTTTGATGATATTAATTTACTAATGGGGTTGTAATTAGGAGTTTATAGGACACCTTAGGTTTTGGGATTGTTTGAATCCCTCTAATTTAAAAAAAAAAAATTGTTGTATTGAATGGAAAATTTGGTAGTGTATAAAAATTATAAAAGTGAACCTAATTTGTTAAAGATTACAACTTTTGATCATGGAGTGGTATATGGCCTTTATTATTTTTTAATGGAGAGAGATATTTGTATGATTCTTGGAAGATTAATCAACTGGGAGTATAAAATTAATGATACACTTAAAAAAAAAAAGAAAAAAGAAATAGAATAAATCAGTGTCCCTGTTGTCCCCTTTGCTTCAGACTGAGTGCCGAAATCTGTACTTAATTGCTTACATATTTGGTAATTTGACAAGTGTTGTTTACGGTGCGGTCTCTTTTAGTATACTGTTAAGTGTTAACCTGTACTGATTGGGCTGCGACCTTTTGTTTAATGAAGTACCTATCTTTCGGATGCCTCATCGTTATCTTTTTGGTTTAGTTGCCACTGTCTTTCATTGTTGCATGTGTTATAGGTAGAGGAGTTTTGATGTTATGCATTGTTTGTTAAAGAATTCATTATTGGTCTTAATTTATTCCTGTATCTATTAGGGGATGCTTGGAGTCAGGGGTAATGCATTAAGGGGTAATAGAAGTCAATATTGATAAACTGAAGGTGTTTATGGGAGCTTGCAATGGAATAGAGGTAGTGATCGCAAAATGAGGTGGCAAAGGAGTGATGATTAGAATGGAGGGAATTATCACCCTCATTTTGGGTGTAATCGTTACTCTTGGAGGGTGGTGGGTAACTATTACCCCCATTAGGATGATAATAATCTCCCCATTACCGTTTCCTTTACATAGTCCTTTTTAGCATCATTTTCAATTTTTCATAATGCATTACCCCCATTCCATGTTTGCCTCAAGTGTTTTATTTTGCTTGACTGTTATAATTATACATCTTTGAAAGTTCGACTAATTATTGACGCTTTTATTTATTTATTTATTTATTTTTTATTGCAGCTATCAGCTTAGAGAACCCACAACTCTCTATCAAACCTTCGCTCTTGCACAGCTATACGCCCAAAGACTATAAAGATGTATTGTCTTGTGAGCGTGTTCATATCATTCCTCGCTCAAGAGTTAAACTTGATAGCTATGCTAGCTCAGTTCGTCTTACAGTGGCACCTTCTGTAGTCATTCCTGAGAAGTTGCACAATAGAATTCAGATTTGCCTCCATATGTAAGTGGATTCCAATTTTTAGTATTTTTCTAATGTTTTTCTGCATTTGAATATTTTAGTGGTTAATCATGCCTACTAACATAAGCATTTATAGGAATGCTTCAATTGGAATTTGTCAGTGTGAAAAGGATACATGGAAATCTGTTTCCAAGGGGATATGGGGCTCAATGATTTCTCCCTATGAGGACAAATACATTGACGTGAAGTTCATTGGTGATATTAAAGGTTCAGTCACAATCTCTGCTGAAGAAGGCATGTAGTTTTCCCCTTGACTCTTACTTGCTTTAGGGTCCGTTTGGTAGGGCGTAAAACATTTTCGGGATGAAAATAGATTTCCATGAAAAACCTTTTACATTGGAAAACCCATTTTCATAAAGAATTTTCATTGTTTGGTTACATGTGAAATGATTTTACATTTTAAACATTTTTCATTGTTTAGTTTGATGAAAAATAAGTATTTCAATGGTAAGGAAAAGTGCTTTCCTTCCAAGTGTGATGGAAAATGTTTTCCTCCCAATTTTTGGGGAAAATGTTTTTAACATGGTGGAAAACCATTTTTCACCCCAAGTTTTACATTTTAATATTTTACTGCAAACCAAACGATGTAAAATCTAAAATGAGAAAACTGTTTTCGGGGAAAATGTTTTACGCCCTATCAAATGGACCCTTAGTGCATATTCTTTTCATTCCCTTTCTAGACATTAATAAATATCTGAGATGTGTTTTTTCAGAATTTCAACGCTGGCGTCTCATCTGTCTTGCTGCTGGAATTATTCTATTGCTTGTTGCGCCAATTGTTAGCAGTTGGGTGCCTTTTTACTATAGCAGTACAATGGCTATTGGGATACTGCTTGTTGTCATAATCCTTCTATTTCAGGTATTGAGATTTGAGATTCTCAGCTATGCTTGCCAGTTGTTTTATGTTCCTTTGCATCATATCGCAATTGTGCACTTCTGAACTCAATAATGGGTCTTATAATTCTTCTTTTGCACATTGTCTTTCTTACCATGAAGCTATGGTGCTGCTAGAAATATTTTGATTCAAAGCTTTCTCTTACTGAAGAGATTTATGTCAAAAGGCCTATCATCCACTGAAGATATTTTAATATGTCTCTGATGTTATTGCTGTTGGAAAAATGTTACTGTATTTGTGTGGGTATATATATGAACTATAATCTTTCCTATTTACAAGCTGTTGGTTGATGCTGGAGAAATAATATTATCCAGATTGTAGGATCTTTCTTACGATAAGAACAGTTTATTATTATTATTATTATTATTA
Organism: Suaeda aralocaspica; assembly: GCA_016808085.1. NCBI lineage: Eukaryota > Viridiplantae > Streptophyta > Magnoliopsida > Caryophyllales > Amaranthaceae > Suaeda > Suaeda aralocaspica. Next base: position 149,861 of record PYUH01000348.1, on the reverse strand, counting down.
TCATCATCATCATCATCATCATCATTATTATAATTATTGTTATTTTTAATTAATTTTTTTATTACTATTAACCAAGAAAGGCCGTGCATTTTTCTAAACTCCGTATGCTTTTTATGTTCAGACACTTGATAAGATATTTAACTATGTAACCGAATCCTAACTCATATTTATTCCATGATTGAAGATTCTGTGCTTCTTTTCACTGACTATTTATATGCCTGATGTACAGGGGATGAAATTATTACCAACTGGTCGCAAAAATGTCTTCTATCTGACAATTTATGGATCACTTGTAAGATTTTGTACTTGCTGATTTATGTTGTCGAGACTAGTCTTTGCATTGCAACTTATACCCATTTCTTTTTTATGTTGAACCAGCTAGGTGCAGGATCTTTTCTTTTGCATCAGTTTTCAATGTTGGTAAATTCCATCCTCTTGAATTTTGGCTTCAGTGAAGAGATGCATAATCCTGTAAGTTCATAATTACCACCCCCCCCCCC
>PYUH01000348.1:135138-148425 GCA_016808085.1 Suaeda aralocaspica | reverse complement strand
CCCCCCCCACCACCACACTCACACAGACATCCTCCTGTCACACATGTACTCCTGCACCATCACTTAATTACCCCTCCTCTCCCAAAAAAGGGGAAAAAAGCAATTTTGGAATACATACCCTGTTACGCTATATTAAATTGAAGGAATTCTAATTGTTGTTCCTGGTAGAATACTCTAGCCATGCCAATGTTTACTATTTTCGAACTCATTGGTAATTGAGTACTAATATCATGATATACAAATTGTGTGTTAAAATTTTAGAAGGGTAAATACTTGAGTTCAGCTTTATATCTTTAAGCATTTCATAATCTGATCTATTGATCTTCTGTGCAACTATACTATTAATCTTTAAGGTATCTATTATATGTTCATATTCACATTTGAATTGCGATATGGTTGCAAGTTAATACATTGGCCCTTTCTATTGTCATCGTGATTAAGGGTTGCCTTATTGTCACCACAGCTAATATGATTAGTAATAACGTTACCATAGACAATTTTGTCGTTGAAAATAAAATCATTATGCCTAATTGTCTATTGAATATCCCAATGACATCCATCATGCTTTGTGTCAAATGAGAGGGGAAGAAAATGTTGTGTTGAACGCAATAGAAATAATATAAAAATTGTTTTAAAATTTTTTGTTTGTATTTTTGGTTGTAAAATTAGACATTTAATTGCCAAATAATAAAATGTATATTACGTATTTGTTTTTGCACCATTCACTTGCTGTTTGTCTTTGCAGAAGTTACAGATACATACTTTCCTTTTTTATCTACTTGGTCTCATTTAGATGTATATTTCCTGTATAAATTTGAGCTGCAATAATTTGTTGATGATATATTGTTCCAAAATTGTTAATTTCCTTGTATCATTCAACTGACAGATATTTCTGGTTTTAAATGCGTCTTAGATTCTATAATTTGAGTTTTAATGTTACTTCAGTCTGCTGGTTCCTGAAGTGCACTTTTACTATTCTCTGTGAAATATTTACATTTGTCTATATCTTTTTTTTTTTGGCAGGTCTCTGTTTTTCTGCTAGTTGGCATTGTTCTTGCAGGAGCTGGATTGGGTTACTGGATTGTGCGTCGATTTATTATATTAGAAGATGGAAGTGTTGATGTTGGAATCGCTCAATTTGTGAAATGGGCAATGCGAATAATTGCAAGTACATTCATTCTTCAGGTACTGATTTCTCACAATATTTCCCATTATATGATACGATAAAGGTTACTGGACATTTTATGTCGCTTAGGTAGGGCTTATACAGGCTGGAATATTTCATATATGTCCCAGGACAAAGGGGATATAAACTTTTAGGCTTTTAGTACTGCAAGTGGTTCACTTTGTCACTGTGATGGGTAAACATAATGGTTGTGGTCTGCACAGTAACAGCCTCGAAGTTACAAAAATAACATTTTGTGTGTTGTGTAGTGCCATGGGTTTGTGGCTGTTGCAACATGATTCAAAAAGCTGAAAAATTTATCTATTCATATGTTATGCTACACTTGGTTTGTTATAAAGAACAAGTAATGGTTGAAGTATGCTGTTGACCACCCTTTTTATTTTTATTTTTTTTATTTATTTATTTTTTTCTGTAATGAAAAGTTTGTAAAGTCTACACATTTGGAGGTATAAAAATATGAGGCTTATGTTTTTGTATTTACGCACTATTATCTTAATAACGGATTGAAACAGTTCATATGGTTGCATAATAGCTTATATGATATGTTGAAGTTTAACTGTAAAGATTTATTACAAGAAGATTTTAAGCTATCCCCATATGTGATTATCTTTCTGTTATAATGTTGTTTTAATGCAGGGCACTCCTGATACTCAATTCGCTTGGGCAACAGTGCTACTGTGTTGGTTGATATGCTCATTAATCTCATATTTGAAGTGGCCTATTTCCCGGTATGTATAATATGGTGTGTGGATACTGCTTTCAATATTTTGCTATTCAAATTGAGGCTTTCTTGTTCGTCTTAATTGTTTAATTTAGCTCATATACTTGCATCTATTTTTAGGCTGTTAACAGATTTCATATGCATGTGGTACTTGTTGGTACTTGGTAGAAGAGTGGGAACATAGGAAATCAATTAGTATTCCAGTGATAATTAATGTCATGTATAATGGGTATCGATTCAGGTGGTTTACTGAGATTAAAAACTCTGAACTTCTCATCTAAGATCGTACCATTTTAATCAGATTTTATTATATGTGGGGTATTAGGAGAACAAGCAGAGAATAGCCTCTTAAAAGTTGAAACAATTAAAAAATACCTTGTAATTTGTAATTGAGTGCAAGTTAAGCTTGATCTATATTATTAGTCTGAACTCTAATTCGATTAAAGAAATTTGTGCAACAATTTAGATAAAACAAACCAGCTCAAGATTTGCTCTTTCGTTGATTACGATTTGAATACTTAGTTTTTGGAAAGGATTTGCTCTCAATTTAGAACTAATTGTGTTTGATTCCCAAAAGATTGCTTTTAAGTTAGTTAAATGTGTTTTAGGTTCTAGGGAAACCACTCTAGAATTAGGGGTGATTATGATGCAAGCAGAGCTCCAGTATCGCTAAGCTCGACCTGAACTCGAAACCTAAAATTTATGCTCTTAAAATGGGTGCTTGAACTTGACTCAAACAGACACTGGTTAAGCCTGTCTTGAAAGAAGATCGAACTTGACTCGAATTAAGCTCGAACTGAAAATAATGCAATAGTGCATAACCTGGATATAAATTTATCTTGCTTGAAAATAAAATGTCTAATAGAAATATAAGATTGCATAATTGTCTTACAAACTCCCAAACAACACAAGCTTACATATAAATAATACACTTATGTGCCAAATAGATAGTTTACCATTCTAAGAAATAAAGAAGAAAATACAACACAAACAGAACTATCTTGTTGCTCCTCCATGAAAAAAACTTCCGGTTGTTAATTTACACCTATAAAATTGTCATATTTTTGATTTCTTCAGTAGGTGCGGGAATGATAATCTCAATTGGTTGAGTGTTATCCTTAGTCTACAACATCAAGTGCAAGCCAATACTTTTTATTACTTGTATATATAACTCAAAAATAACATACAAACATTGAAATTCATAATAAGCTATCATACCTCATACCTTGTTCTTTCTTTTCACTCCATGAAGTGATCTACACCAATCACTCGTGCATAGCAACATTTGAACTGTTTTAGGGGCAAGTGAAACTCTATAGGGATTTTTTACATGACCCCCGCCACTAAAAGTTGCTTTTGAAGCAATTGTAGTAATAGGAACAGAAAAGCAGCCACTTTTTTTTTCCCTCTAATTTCTAACATCAAACAAATTTGGTATCTTAAGCCATTAAGCCCCTCATCAAGATATACATCAAGTTCAGTTCTATGAGGTTCCTCCCTTTGACTACTCCGTACAACTCCTTACATCAAAATACCATTGTTGTAGACTGGTTAGATCAGTTTATATGCTTGTTGTATTGCGTGCTTGCTTGTTGGTTTTTTGTTCCTGCCGGGTTGTATGTTGGATTGTATGCTGCTCGCTGGAGTGAGAGGGGATGGGAGAGGGAAAGTAGTTGGGTAGTGTAGCGGCTAAGGGCTAAATCAAATAAAGTGAAGGTTTGTGTAGTTTGTGTTGTTAAGGCTATTGTTTATTATTTATTTATTATCTTAAATAAATCTTGATGGTTGATATGGAAGTAAATCAACAACTAATATATAGAGGCCAAGTCAAAACTTAAGAAATTAAAGGTAGAGTTTTATAAATCTGTATTCAAAAGCTAATTATACTAGTATATAATCATTTATATGGAGCTACTCACGATCTTTTCGAGCTGAGTAGTGGCTTGCTCGAGTCGAACTCAAGCTGAGCTAATTTAAGCGAGTGTTGTCCGAGTTGTGACAGAGTAGCTCACGAGTTGTCTTCTTTCATATCACCCCTATCACAAATCATCACACAAATTTGTAAAAATAAAAACTTGGGGTTTCGTATCAACTTGTAACTTGATTTTGTTACTGAATCTTCGTCTTATTTTAAAGTACTGAGGAATAGTTTATTTGGTTGAAGCTTCTATGCCGATTCCAGGAGATCTTGGGATCGATCCTTATCCCTGCCCTTGTGGCTCCCTAAAACCAAAAAAAAAAAAAAAATCAGCTTACTTAAGCACTCATCTGTTGATTGGGGAAAAAAATAGAGCAGTTTAGAAAAATTTCAAAGAAACAAATTAATCTAGGTGAATATAGTATATCTTTCGTGGAACAGAAATATAATGAACCCTGGATGTCAATTGGTTTGTATTTGTTGCAGGTTTCATATCCACCCAAAGTATTTGAAAGAAATTGTTGTGAGAAGTTTGAATTGGTTTTAGTTATATAAAAAATCAACTTTAACTTTAATGATGATGACAAATATATTAAAATGAAATATATGTGACAGCGGAAATTCTATGAAGACTTGAGTACATCCATAGAGCATAGTATATACCATGCCCTTATTCCAAAGAATTTAATAAAAGCAATCATTTAGTAAATTAGGTACTACTGTACTAGATGAACTTGCTAATGTAGCTACAGGTCTGCATTTACATTAGTTGAGAGTACTCTGAATGACTGAAATACAGCGTTATCCGGATATCTGACTCGATTTGTACATAACATCCTGTTGTTTACAAGATCAAAAACTAATTTGACTTGTTTTTGCTAATGAATTTTGATACTATTTAATGTGGTTTACAAGATCATTGTCTCCTTACTAAGTTAGAATAATATCGACTCTTTAAGAAGATTAACTCTGATTTTTTGACTGCTAACCACACTAGGATTATGTAAGCACCTAGCTTATTTTTGTATAGTTGCAATTATATCTTAATTAACACGAACGCAAATTAGTTAGCCTTATGCTATACTTCATGCTTGGTTAAGACTGATGCCACCCAGTCTCGTGGGTGGGAGTGTTTGTCTAGCAGGTGATTTCCGATGTGAGATTTTTTAGCATAAAGCTGATGCTGTTTTTTGCAGCTACCTCAATCAAGATTCACCATGTAACGATATTGTCACCCATAAACTTGTTTAAAACTTGCGTGACACTTGCCCTTTGTTTAGACTGAATAGAATGGATGAAAAGAGAGGGACAAACCCCTTATTTGGGTACATAGTTGGATGAAGGAAGGGCATAAAGCTGATGTTTTTTGCAGCTATCCCAATCAAGATTCACCATGTAATGAACATGTTGTCACCCATTAACTCGCTTTAAACTTGCGTGACTCTTGCCCTTTGTTTAGATAGAAGAAAATGGAGGAAAAAAGGGGGACAAACTCCTTATTTGGTACATTGTTGGGCGAAAAGTAGGAATCCATTTACGGATACATGGTTGGGGAAGGAAAAAGTGAAAAGTAAGGATCCAGTTTTTTTTTAAATTTAAATTTTTATTATTTAAATCAGGAGGGATTCATTTTCTCTCCTACTTTAATATATACTATCCCTCTAAAAGTGGAGAGGTTTGGAGGAGAAATGGAACTCCACTCCCCCCTTCCTTTCCTTCCCCTTCCCTTCCTCACATTTCTCTGCCTTCCCCTCCTTTCTATGTTGTTATCCAAACATAGTGTTTTTGTTTGAATTGATATTTAACTTCTTTAGACTATATGATACATATAACTTAGAATCGGTTTAGGATATGATGGAATCGAATATTGAAAGTATTTTAGCTATATATTTCAAAAAGTACTCTGAAACAAATAACGGCTAGTACTTAGAGAAAAACTAAGGAGGTAGAGCTATATTGTGGAGTGCTGGTAATACCAACTATTCTTTACAACTTACCGAATAATTTTAGCTCTCATAATTTATATTCTCACTTTTCCTGTTTTGGATGATAATGTTGGAATTTATTTCACACTGTCTTTGTACATTAGTATAGCCACTTTCATCTGCCTCCCTAACAAGTGTGGCTTCCTTTTTTTGGCCTTGTGGGTGCTGGTTATTTGTTGTATTGACTATTTTTTGGCTACTTGGTCAAACAAAAAGGCCAAAAGCAAACCAAAAAGCCACAATCCGAAGTCCAAACACCCCTGCTATCTTTGTACATAGTATTAATCATCCACCATTGCAATTTTTGTAAAATAATCATTCACAAAAATCTAAGAAGTCAATGGTTGAAATTCTAATACAAGTATGAAGAAGAACTTGGTTTGTTTTGAGGGATAGAGGGAGTATAGTTTAGCATTAAAATAATTTTGGTGGCTTTGTGTTTGTTAAATCCTTCTTCTATGATCATGTCCTTGTTTCACTTAGAAGTTGATGCATTCTACAGGGATCGGAGTTTTCATTGGAGAAAGGCCAGAAAGTTTGCTCCAACACATAGCCGTGCTGAATTCCTTAGGAGGTCTCCTAAAACTAGTCCTCAAGGGAAGGTGCTGAAGTCTCCTAATAGTGCAGCCAACTGGAGGAGTTCTCCCATTCAAGGTAAAATTTCTCATGGTGTCTTAGTGTTATCTTATGGCTTTACCAAAAATAAAATTCACTTGCTGTCTTATTTGTTGAATGACGTGAGTTGACTGAATGGTTTGCAAAATAGAAGGGCCTTTTCCCCCTCTTGATTTTGGACATTTTTTTCCGATTGTTACAGGTTCAACACCATCTTCCACTAGTAGGAGGATGCATGCCCAGAAGCATTACTTTTCAAGCTTCCACGATGTGCCTAAACGAAAGATGTCGAAAAAGCAGTGGGAAGAATTTACAAGGGACTCAACTCGGAAAGCAATGGCTGAACTGACTTCTAGCCCAGAATTCAGTGAATGGATGATTGAGAATGCAGATCGAATACAAATTCGTACTGATGATAGCTCTGATGATACAGTTGCCAGTGGTTCAGATTCCACAGATGAGACTGTTGTTGATAATGGCCCTCGAACGGGTTTATTCAAGTGGTAGTTAATTTGTATTCTGTTCATGAATTTAGGTTTGTACAGACTAGGAAGTTTTGGATACATTAGTTGGAACGATAACATGATGCGAAAGAAAACCTCAGCATCATTTGTGGGGTTGGCAGGCAATTCTTGTTCAGTAAAAATTTGTAAGGTTAAATAGGTTAGAACTAGAAATGTTAGAACTTTGATTGTGCCATTTATTTCACCATTTGTCAAATTTTAGCCTTATAAGAGGTGCATATATACTTCATATTCAATGATGTAGTTTCGATGCAACTTGCAAAAATGAGAGTAGCATGGAACCTTTGCACGTTGAGAATGGTCGTATAGGAACAGAGTATTTTGTATGTAACTTTACATGATATTTTGAATATTAAATCTTACATGCAAGTTAATATTTTAGAATTACTTGTGAGTTAAGACCTTTCTAAACAATGAATTTTTGAACAAAGACATTGTAAAAATATTTTTATAGATTAAGACCTTTTATGTACATTAAATTTAAAAATTAGACCTTAATGCCGGAATTCCATAGTGAAAGTTAACATTCCGAAATTGACTATTCTATTTTAGGTGGGGAAATGTGTGAGTCATACAATCCAAAAAACTGCAACTTTAATTTTACTTTCTTCAACACATTCTTTACAAAAGGTAAGGGTTTGCCTTTTCTTATCAATACCACTTGTAATTGATCCTCTAGTAACACTAGTAATACCTAATTAGGGTTTAATTGTTAGGTTTGTTGCAAGCTACAAAATGTCAAATTGTACTCGATCAAATTAGAACGCAACGTTAAAGGAATTGAAGTGATGCCATTTGTGCGAAAGGTAGGATGATGACTTGACTAAATGGTTCTTGTTATTGCTCCCATTATATATGCCAATTAACACATCATTCCAATTGTAGTATTAATAGTATTAAGATGTGTGTTGTATGTTGTGCTTCATTTGGTGATGAATTTAATGCAGAAGTACTATTAATCCAACTCTGTAGCTAGGCTTGTTGGTGGACCACAGGGACATTTATGTAAATGCATGATTAATAATAGGGGCATAAACGTAAATAAATTGTATAAACAAAGTAAATCTTTTGTCCCTCAGAGTCGGTAAGAGTAAGAACAGAGACGTGTCATTAAAAGTAAAGTAGTTCCCAAAAACAACATTAACAAAATTTAATTACTGACACTATAAATTTAATATATATATATATATATATGGAAGGGGAATTCACTAAAAACCCCACAAAAACTGAAAACTAGATACCTTAAATATTGACCGTATGATTTAGGAGATATAGATCAACGCTTTAGATTAAATCTGATTAAAAAATTAACCCACCATTCATGAATTAGGAGAGAGAAAATAGTGAAGAGAGAAAAAACAAACTTTCTCTTCATCATCATCTTCATCTTCTTATTCGATTGTTTCAACATCACCATAATATTACCACATCATATCTCTTCAATTTGTCCTATCTCGTCTTCCATTCTTCAATTTGTTTCAAATTATCATCTTCTTTAATTCGTTTCAAAGAGTGAAGTCACCGCCGTCGTCGCCGCCGCCGTCTTCTTTCTTGCCGTCGCCACCAATGTAGTCGCCGTCGCCGGTCTCCATTGTTGATCTCATGTTGTTTTAATTTTGTTTTTTTTTTTTAACTGTTTTTATGTTTATTTTTTGCTTTTTCTTAGTTTCTTTAGTTATTTTAAATTTTGTTTTAGTAAAATTTAATTATGATGATGCATTAATCAATTTTGATTGATTTTGTTTTAGTTGTTATTAATTACTGATTAGTTGTAGCTTGTTTGCTCGTGATTACTGGATTTGCAATTAGTTGTTATTGTTTATTTTATTTATTTACTTTATGAGTTGTGATTATTTTTATTTTGAGATTAGTTGTTATGGTTTTAGTTGTTATAACCATTTAGTTGTTATTTTTGTTATTGTTGAGTTTTAATACAAATGAGGGAATATTTAGAACAATAGGGATGATATTTAGAACAACAAGTTTGTTTTTTTAAAACATTAGTATTTTCTCTTTATTGTAACTTATGCTCAATCCCCTATGATTCTTTGCTTAACAAGTTTTTTTTTTTTTTTTACATTAAAAAAGTATATTTGATTATATGTACACAAAAGAGAGATTGTTGAGTTTTAATACACATGAGAGAATATTTAGGACAATAGAGATGATATTTAGAACAACAAGTTTGTTTTTTTAGAACATTAGTGTTTTCTCTACGATTCTCTATGATTCGTTGACCTTGTTTGTTTCATGTTAGGATTTGTTTGAGTTATAATATAAATGAGAGAATATTTAGAACAACTAGTTTGTTTTTTCGAACAATAGTATTGATTTTTTTAAATGTTATAGAAAATGACTTTTTATTACACTTGTTATAGAAAATGGAAGAAGAGGTAATCAATAGCTCAAGCACTAATATAGAAAATTCTACAACTCCTACTCCTCTAGTTGCAACAATACCAACTACAACAAATACTACTACTATGACATTTACTCCCCGTGTTTATTTCACCCCAAGGGGTTCAAAGAAATGGATTCCTTGTTGCCCTCCTGAGGTAAAACCTACTGTTGGTATGCCATTTGAATCATTGTTAGAAGGTATTCAATTTACAAGTCCTATGCTAGTTTTTATGGCTTTGTAGAGAGACTTGGCACTGAAAAAAAAGATAAGGATGGTAATGTCTTCTTAAAACACATCTATTGCAATAAACAAGGATACAAAAAAGATGGTGATAGTCGATCTAGGATTTTGAAAAAGGAGGAAGGTAATTGTGTGACTTGCTTTAATTCTTAAAGAAGAAGCACTAATCGTGCGGGGTGTGATGCAAGAATTGGTATTAAGAAAATGAAAGATGGTAAATTTATGGTTTATATTTTTCATGAATTTCATAACCATTTATTCGCTACTCCTACAAGTATGCACTTTCTGAAAAGTTCAAGAAAATTAACCCTTGCCCACAAAAAAATTATATTTGACAATTCAATATTGAATATAGGGCCAAATAAGTCTTTTCGGTTAATTAAAGAGCATGTGGGTGGTTATGATAATGTTGGGGCCACAATGGTTGATTTTAAGAATTTTAGTCGAGATGTGAAGTCCTACTTACGTGATGTTGATGCTGCAATGTTTATCAAAAACTTGACAGAAAAGGTTAAGAACAGTGGTGGAGGTTTCTTCTTTGACCATTGTTTAGATGAACAGAATTGTCTAATGAGATTGTTTTGGGCTGATACAATAAGTCAGTATTTGGTGATGTGCTTTCATTTGACACAACATATGATACTAATAAATACTCTATGGTGTTTGCCCGGTTTACCAGAGTAAATCACCATCGAAAATGTGTTACTTTTGGTATCGGTTTACTTGCTAATGAAGATATTGAGTCTTTTGTATGGTTATTTGAGTGTTTTTTAAAAGCCATGGGAAATTGTCAACCTACTTGTTTGATAACTGATGAAGATCCTGCCATGAAAGTAGCTATTGAAACTGTTTTCACAAGAACAAATCACAGACTATGTATGTGGCATATTATAAAGAAGGTTCCTAGCAAAGTTGGTCCAACATTGTGTTTAGAAACAAACTTTTTGGAAAAACTTAATGCTGTAGTGTGGGATGCAGATATAGAGCCACATGAATTTATTGTTGGTTGGAATGCAGTGATGGATGAATTTGGTTTAAAAAACCACAATTGGTTTTCTAAAATGTTTAACATGAAAGAATTGTGGATCCCATCTTACTTTCGAGATCTTTTCTTAGGTGGCATCTTACGGTCTACCCAAATATCTGAGAGTGAAGACAACTTTTTTAAAGATTTACAAATCTCAATTGTACTTTGGTTGAGTTGTGGTTTAGAGTTGAATCTGCAATGGACTCTCAAAGGGATGACCAAGATAAACTAAACTCTGAAAGTAAAAGTAAGTTGCCTCGTTATGTGACTCCTCTTCATTTAGAAAAGCATGCTAGTCTTGTCTACACTCATGAACTTTTCTATAAGTTTCAACATGAATTTCAGCATGCTACTTTTAATTGTGGAATTTCAAGCTTGATGAAATTTGAAGAAGGGGTTGAGAAGCATGAAATTGTCGATAACACTTGAAAACGAAGATATTACTTGAGAGACATTCCAACTTCTGATACAGCTTTTTGTTCTTGTAAAATGTTTGAATCAAAGGGATTATTATGCCGTCACATTCTGTTGGTGATGAAAGGAAAATTTTTGTCAGAAATCCCTAAACAATATATCTTGAATCGGTGGACTAAAGATACTATGAGAATGCCAATGTTTACCTTTTGTGAAGGCTTAGAAGGTGTACAAAAGGATGAGAAGCATAAACTTATAGGTGATATATGGTCCAAATTCTTTTCATTTGTTACTCTTACTGAAGATAACCCTGAGCAACTTCAATCATTGTTGGAGAAATTAACTATTGTTGAGAAAGAGATGCAATCTGCAAAGGGTAAGGAGAATGAAACATCAAGAGATGAGAAACAATCAAATGACAAGCACATTGAATTATTGATTGGTTCTAATGCAATAGAACTTGATGTTCTTCCTCCAAATAAGTCTTCAAACAAAGGAAGTGGTAGTGGGAAGAGGAAGAAAAGTGATAAAGAGATTGCTATAGAGATACAAAACAAGAACAAAAGACTATGCAGGACATGTGGTGAGCTTTCAACACATGATAGTCGGAATTGCCCTCAAAAAGCGAAAAATGTGCAATGAGGTAGCATTTTTTATTCTCTTGAGAATATCTTTCGAAAAAGTTAGTTTTGATGTTCTAAAACTCGTAGAATATGTTCTAAAATTATTTCCTAATATTTTGAAACATGTGTGAAATTATTTCTCTTTATGTTTTAAAAATGAGATCTATTGTGCTAAATATTGTTGCACATGTTTGAAATTTTTATACTCATGTTCTAAATAGTTTGATTTTTATAAAACTCTTGTTCTAAATATTGTTGTAGTTGTGTGTTTTAAAACTCTTGTTTTATTTTATTTTGATAATATATTTTATTTGAAATTTCAGGTTATGGTGGAAGAAGTAGATAGTCAAGGTCAACGAGGAGATAACTTTGTTCCAAAATTTGCACTCTATCAATTATCGATACTTGGATTTATGTAACACATTTTATTAGTTTTTTTTTCCATCATTTTATTAGATTTTTGAATAAATTCAAATGTAGTAGTTTTTTTGGATAATCTATTGACACACATAATTGTCATGTAAGTGTGAAATTTATGGGATGAGGTATAATTTCATTGCTTAAGAAAAAAGTTCTAAACCTTAGTTTTCATGTATGTTCTTAAAAAAGTGAGAAATGTTCTAAATTTGTCTATAGGTGTTCTGAAATAGTTCATAATTTATAATAAAAATACCAAAAAAACAAAAATTGAATCAATATATAGTTTAAAATAGTAATACATAATTGTATATTGAATTATAATACATAATGTTATATTTCAATTATATTGACACATAATAGCTGATACGCATATCAATGAGCAAAACTTCGAGGGTTTGGGTTTGATTGAAGGTGGAAAACAAGAAGCAACCTTGGGGGAGTTAGTGGCTTATGGAGACACAAGGCTTCTTGGGTTGGCTAGGGTGGATTTCTACGTGTGCATGGTGACATGTACAAGCTTATACCAATGGTTATTTTAAGAATTTGTCGAGATGTGAAGTCCTACTTACTTGATGTTGATGCTGCAATGTTTATCAAAAACTTGACAGAAAAGGTTAAGAACAGTGGTGGAGGTTCTCTTGACATGTTTAGATAACCGAATTGTCTAATGATCTATTGTTTTTGGGGCTGATACACTAAGTCCATTATTTGTGATGTGGCTTTCATTTGACACAACATTGTACTAATAAATACTCTATGGTGTTTGCCCGGTTACCAGAGTAAATCCCATCGAAAATGTGGTTACTTTTGGTATCGTTTAACTTGCTATGAAGATATTGATTCTTTTGTATGGTATTTGATTGTTTTTTAAAGGCCATGGGAAATTGGTCACCGACTTGTTGATAACTGCTGAAGATCTGCCATGAAATAGCTTATGGAAACTGTTTTCACAAGAAAATCACAGACTATGTATGGGGTTTGGGGGCCCCCATATTATAAGAGGTTCCTAGCATAGTTTGGTCAACTGTGTTTAAACAAAACTTTTTGGAAAACTTAATGCTTGTTAGTGGGGGATGCAGATATAGCGCCACATGAATTTATTGTTGGTGGATGCAGTGATGGATGAATTTGGTAAAAAACCACTGTTTAAGCTAAAATAGGATGTAAAATACATCAATAAAATTCAGATTAGCTTGATTGAAACACTTTTTTT
>PYUH01000348.1:123995-135113 GCA_016808085.1 Suaeda aralocaspica | reverse complement strand
TTTCCGGTTTTTATTGTTTCACGAAGAAAACAAAATTTTGAGAGTTTCTTGTGAGAAATTCGATTGAGTGAGTGGTGCTTTTGCTTTATCTCACGTGAGGATAGTTCTTAGGATTTGAGGGTGCTTTGCTTTAATCAAATTCTACCAATTATTCGCCTTAGAAGTTCAGATTTGTGGTGCGTGGCTTTATCAAATTTGAAGTCTAAGTTTCTTTGTGTGAGTGGCGTTTGTCTATAACAAAATTCACACCAATAGCCATAAATATCCTATAAGTGGAAAACATGGGGAATGAGAGATAATTCTTTGCTTAAGAATAAAGTTGTAAATTTTAGTTTTGATGCTCTAAAAAATATAACATATGTTCTAAAAAGATTAACAAATGTTCTAAATTTATCTGCCGGTGTTCTGAAATAGCTCACAACTTATAATAACAATATTAACAAAAAAAAATTGAAGCAATATATACATTGTAAGTTGAACATGTTTGTATACTCTATATCTCTATTGATACACAATAGCCATAATTGTCCTATAAAGCCAAAAAATGTGCATACAAATCAAACAACTAATCATCATTTTTTAATTTTCTTTTGCATTGCTCTTGCATTTGCCACTATACAATGGTGTAATTTATTCAACTTGTGTGTTGATATCTTGGCACAATACTCCACTCTCAACCGTTTCATCTGTTCTTCCTGTAACGAAAAAAAAAAAAAAAATACATTAAATACTGAAAATGTGTGCTAAACTCATGTTCCTATAAGCTTACTAAAAACCTTATGTTCTAAACTTTACAACTAATGTTCTAAACTTTACAACTATTGTTCTAAAGTTTACAACTAATGTTCTAAACTATACAACTATTGTTCTAAACTTTACAACTAATGTTCTAAACTATTTTGGTTCAAAAGCCTTGTATAGTATACTAAGTATAAAATTTCTATTATGCTTGAGATTCTTTTAGCTATAACTGCTACTTATAGATTATGCTAAGGCCAAGCCATGCCTAAAGTCTCCTAAACTTTGAGGATAGAATAACATACTATTAAGCTATTAGTCTAAATGGCTAGAATATATTCCCTAATGATGCTTGTTCACCTTGGTGAACTTGTAGAGCCTTCACCCATAGAGACTACACAGAAAGAAAAATACTAGCAATATAGACAAAATATGGCAGTAAAGGAAAAAATACTTACATCATCCAACTTTAATCCACAATCCCATTCAGTGTCTTTTTCACCATGATAGCATTCCATATGTTTCAAAACAAAGATGCCACAATCATTGAAATTTTTATTTAACCTCCACTTCATTTTCAAAGTTCTTGTCTTGAAAGTGGTTATATCTGGAATTGGCTTCTTTGTTTTTCCAGCATAGAAGGGTGCAAACCAACGCAACTACAAAAAATTTAGGAGTGTATAAGTATTTATAAAGTAATGAAATAATACCATAAAAAAACTAAACTATTAAAAAATACCATTTGCTTAGGATGGTTTTTGTATCTAATCCTAAACTTCACTCCATCTTCAATAAATCTATTATCAAGCACATCTAATGTTCAGTCATAAAAATTGCTACAAAGAAGGTATAAATGACTTGATGCTATCACAGGAAAGAAGACCTGTTAAGAAAAGGTAGTTTAGAATTCAAAACAAATTCATAAAAATTTAGAACATGTAAATAAAAATTTAACATTATATGTTGCATCAATTTTTTTACCAAGTCAACTCTTTGCAAATCTTGGACATTGGCATTTTCCATCTCTTTTTCCAATCTATCATCCCAAGCATCAAATTTTTCATCCAATAAATCACCTGACTGAAAGTACAGATTTGAACAAAGTATGTTCTGAAAATAAAAAATTTTAGTTATTAATACGGAGTATAAAATTACTTAAAATGATAATTAAAATAGAAGTTAAAAACACAATATTATAAAATAAAAGGGGCATACATATGATTCTGTCGAAAAGAAGAACCTATTCGATGCTTCAATTCCTCTCCTTCTGTTTTCTTGATTCAAAATACTAGCCCAAGCATCAACGATATTGTTATATAGATGACTTTCTCCCTTAAGACTTGACATTTCTTCTCTTGTGATTTTTGTGAAGTCGTCACCATATAATATCTCGCAGCATTATTGTTCAAAGTTAATGTAAAACGTAATTAATTATATAGCATATGTATAACTTTTCATAGAATGCACTAGTAACATACTATCATGATACATATAACATATTATGGAAATATTAGTGAGAAACTTTCAACATTGAAATTTATGTTCTAAAATTTTATACATATGTTCTAAATTTTATAGCATATGTACTAAATTTAGTAGCATATGTTCTAAATGTATGAAGAATAATCAAATCGAGCTTACTTTTTATAAATACTAGATAAATTTATAAATAAATTAAACAAATAAAATTCAAGTACTTACTTTTTATCACCTTCAACAAACACATATTTGGCAACAATCTTCTTAGAAGCATCGAGCTTTCTAAAATCATTTTCATTTTGAACCATGAAAGGTGAGCGAAGGTAGATAGGGATATTTTGAGGTATTCTCTTTGGCCTTGGTTCTCCAACAACATTGTCCCTTTGTTCTTCACAAACCTCTTTCCCTTTGTACCTATTTCGCATGTTAGAAAAAACTTGGTTACAAAGAATAACAAATAATTTAGCATCAAAATAGTGACATTGATATTAATACATTCCTTTGTACCTCTTTCCTTCAATATTCTTGTCACTTTGTTCTTCAGAAACCTCATTACCTTTGTACCTATTTCAAATGTCAGAAAAAACTTGCTTTCAAGGAAGAAGAAATAATATAGCATCAAGAAAGTGAAATTGAAATTAATACATTCCTTAAAATAATAATTATGCATTCATTAATTCATGTTTTAGTAAAGGAATATTATAAAATCCATCTAAAAAATTAAGCCATTGAATTATTTTTAATACAATATTATTATACTATTTTTCACCTTGCTTCTTCAATGCATGGTTTTACATTTTGCTCGCTTGGAGGCTATTGAACTTGTTCAATTAAACGCTCCGCATTTGAATCAGGAGGTGTAGGAGTAAGTAAGTTGAAGGAGGGAGGGGTAATGTTTGGAGATGCAATCTTTGTCTTCTGTTTCATACTTTGCCCTTCCTTCTTGTCCTTTTCTTTCTTCTTCCCATTAAATTTCTCCCATGCTGCTTGCATAAGCTCATCTAACTCAATGATAAAACCTTCTTGATCAAATAGCCAATTATCTTGGGTAAGAACACTAGTGCTTGCATTTTGGCTTGCATTTTTCTGTGTTTCAACTTCTTTCTTGGTGTACGTGTTCCAAATATTTTGAATGAGTGCATTCATTTGATCACCTATTCCTCCATCACCAAACATCTCTTGAGCATCACCCAACATTGAATACATTTCTTGCAAATTCTTGGCAATGACCTTAGCCAATGATCCAAACTTTCAAGAAAATCCTGCATTTTGTCATAACACAATAAATAATAAAAATGCATGCATACATAATCTAAATGTTATTGGACATGAATTGTTACTAGCAAAAACAAACCTTATTTCCATTACTGCGCATTATTACTAGCAAAAGCAAGAGCAAGTGTTTTTTTTACAACCTATGGTGAAGTAAATCTACAAGGGTACATAATGAAAATTACCATCATTTCATGCATTGGGGTTGATTTATTAGTGGTAGGTTGTGGCTCAGCTTCTTGATTATTTGAATTATTCATCCTACCAAGCACAATTCCATGACTGAACCCTCTTTCCAATTCAATTTTCATTCTTTTTCCAATGGTTTCTTTTTTCCAAACTGTGGTTGAAGGGAACCGTCTTGGAACTTCTATTTTTGATAGTTGCAAACGATCAAAATAGCATATCTATAGAAAGTTTACACACAAAAGTCTTAGTATTTTCATAAGGATATAAGTAATCAATTAAAATTATTATACGAAAAAAAATAAAAAATAACTACCATCAGAAAAGGTAAAGGACCGGTGAAGTTAATTGGACCAACTTTTTTTTTGGTCTTTTTTCCATTCAGCCAAAGATGACATAAGGCATTGAAATTCAAAGTTGGACCAATTCAAGCTTCTAATCCTTTCAGTATCCATGCAACTATACATGAATCTAAAATTCAAGAATGAATTTTTGGTTGATTTGATACAAAAATTCACGGCACATATTATGAAACTCCAAAGAAAATCATCACGAACTGGTTTCTTTTTCATTTCATTTATGTGCTTGATCACCATAGAATTAGTAGGACTTCCGCTACTAATTCCATACATCTCCCTCCATTTTTTCAAAAAAATCTCCCATTTTTCATCATCTTCATCTTTATCTTTTCTTGATTATTGAACAAAACCAAAGACACCCTATCTTCGTCAAAGCTAGACACTAAATCACTTGCAAATTTGGATTTGTGAACATCCAAATCCAAATGCAACAAACCTCCAAAACCAATTCTTTCAATTGCTTCTTGATGCTCCTTTGGCATCTCTTCAATTACTTTTATAAATTGTTTTGGAGAAATCTTTTGATTCAATGTCTTCAGATTATCGTCATCAACATCAAGATTTACAATGTCATCATCTGAATCACTTTCATTTTTTGCCTTTCTTTTCTACTTTCTCTCCTTTTTCAAACAAGCTACCTCATCATCCTCTGAATCAACTTCTTTTTTTCCTTTTCTTTTCATGTTTCTAGACTTTTTTACACCAACATTTTGTTCCTTCACCTCCTTTGATATTTTCCTGCAAGATCATATATCGACAATATACACATTAATGCATTAGAACAACTACACTATTAACAAACTACAACATTATAAAACTAATCATAAACTTTGGTCATTCGATCACACATGATAGATTCTTTAGCTTATAAAACTTATAACCAATGTTCTAAAGTTTATAGGTTACGTTCTAAAATTTATAACCAATATTCTAAAATATTAGCTATTTGAAGGAGAAGTCATAGAATCAACATTTTTAGCTTTCTTAAAAGGAGGTTTGATAGTATCATCATCATCATCATAAGCACTACAAGGACAATTAACAAGAGAAAGACAAAAAAAAAAAAAAGATAAGTTAAAATACATATGCAATTGAAATTCAAAACAAAAGTGATATAAATTAAGGTACTGCGCAACATTTTCTAAATTTAAATAGAAGTAAAAAAATTACCGATTTGGATTTGGAGGGGTCATAGCATTAGTAGAAGAAAAGGTAGTAGGAACTTCTTGGTTTTGAAGACTTTCATCACTATAAAGAAAAAAACTTAAAGTAATTAAATTAAATAAATAAACAAAAGTTAGCTTAAAACTAGTAGACATGTTACTTGATTGCATTTGAATTTTCATGTACCAAATTAATTTGATTAAGCAATGAAAGAGTAACAATAGAGTAACTATTGTGGAAATATGAAAACATTCAAAAGCTTACTAAAAACCTTATGTTCTAAACTTTACAACTTACGTTCTAAACTTTATAACTCATGTTCTAAAACTTATCCAATAGATGTAAGAAGAAAGATTACATATTTGGATTTGGAGGAATCACATCATCAACACTTCTAGCTTCTCCACAAGTGTAATTGTTGGGATCAATATTAGCATTAGATGTAGAAAATGTAGCAGGAGCTTCTTCGTTTCCAAGACTTTCATCACTATAAAGAGAAAAATAATAGAGAAACTAAAAGCAATTCAACTTAAATAAATAAATAAAAGTTAGGTTAAAACTAGTAGACACGTTACTTGATTCCATTTGAGTTTCCATGTTCCAAATTAATCTGTTCAAGCAATGAAGGTGGAACAACAGGGGAGGAAGGGGAGGAAGTGGAGTTGACTTTATCAACATCCTGATTATTTTGGTCCCTATTACATAGGAAAGAATGAAAGCTTAAGATTAGCCACTCAAATATGTAATTTTAGGACCATTGCAGAAATATCAAAACATTCAAATCTTACTCATTAGAAGGGTAGACAACTTCAAAGGCTCGATAGAAACTCCAGAACCCATACCACTAACTTCTGCCATGGTGTTATACAACTTACCCTTCAATAATAACATACTAAATGTAATTAATTATATATCAACAGATGACACCTACAAAAAGTTAAACTCACTCCTCCCTAAATATTTCAGACTCGATAAGATAGGATTACTAAAATATGCACAGCCGTAATCCCCTATCTTACTATATCAAACTGAAGCTAAAATAATATATGCATATTTGACAAGTTTATACATAATGTTACAAAGTAATAAATGAATGTATCATTTACCTTAAATATTACTCTCACATTTCTTTATATAAATAACATACTCCGTAACTCAGTAACATCCAAGGTTATCTACTTTCAACAATATTTTTGGTTTCTTTCCCCCTCCCCTTATTTCCCAAGGGCTTTCTTTCTCTTTATAGAGCTAGCAATGGAAAACTGACCTGCAGAACATAGATTACACAATTCACTCCAATGTAGCAGGTCTTGAGCCTATGTGTCGGATGATTATTAGCCAGTGAAACATAAACATGCCAAAATCAGGAATGCAAAAGCATAATGGTCAAACAAAATTAATACAGTAGAAAGACTGCCCTCACAAAATTTTCAGAGTGAAAGAACGAATCACTAGCAAACTTATCAACAATAGTGAACACTGAAACTATGATAACACATTTGCAACAATGATAAAAATATCAACAATATGGTTCCGTTGTTACACCTTATACTTACACGTCCATCACTTTATCATGTCATGAAACTCATATGTGATACAAGCAAGTATCAAAGCATAAAAAAATACACTTAATGAACTGCTGGGTTTGGAAAATGAAGTTCCTTTAAGCAAGAAAATGCAACAATCTGATACACCAATCCAAAACACCATACTTGCCTGATAATATATCTCGGCCCAGAATAGAACCAACAATGTGTATATTGTAAAGAATAACAGCCCAAGCACCAATGTTAAAACCTTAACAAGAAAATCATAGCATAAGACCACAAGCAAAAGAATAGTGGCACAAATCATATCTCATATAAAGTAACAAGTTGACAAGTGATATTAAAAGGGAACAAGCATAATAAAATAGTAACAGTAAAATACATACAACACTTTATTCTACCCTAATTCTTGGGAATGCAGTTGTGCCTATTGATTCTTGTCAGATATTGTGTTTCCTTGCCTTGTAATTCTGTATTCACGGTTTATATACAACCTAGTGACTAAGATATAAGGCCTTAAACAACGACCCAATAACTATACAACATCAGCCTTAACAATTCTCCAGCATCAAAGATAATAAAGTTACAACTGAAACTTACAAATACTTAAGCAATTATAGTTCAAAGTGCAGTTCTAGCAATGTACAGAGGATAATGTTTTTGTGCTGTCTTTGAATGAAAGTTAAAACACTCTAGTTGAGAATTGGCAAAACGACAATATGATCAAAGTCGTCACAGATATGAGCTCACCAACTTGCTAAATCATCTAAACAAAACCACATTCAACTATATATTAACTCCTCCAACATCAATTGTTTTGTTTGCATTAACAAATAAAATACTTCTCTCCATTGAAAAACTCAATGGGCATCATTGCAGCATTATGTAGTCATAATTAAAGCAACCAAAAAACATGCGAAGTAAATTCACCGCATAAACCGATCGATGAAATATGCGAAGTAAATTCTTCAAACAGCTTCACAAATCTGCAGTTTTCGCAAAAAACACAATTAAATTATCACTTAAAACTAAAGCATTAAATCGCACATTACATTCTAAGTTCCTAACAACGAAACCTTCGATTCCACACCAAAATCTCACAATAAAACACCAAAATCATCAAAAAAACATTCGACATCCTTCACAAAATGAAATCGAAACCATAATTGATAAAAAACAAGCAAAAATCCAACAAACGACGCAACGTTTCGCAACTTAATCTAATAAATTTCTGATTAATTTAAGCTGAAATAAAGAACACATAACATAATTTAAGTAGAACACTTACCAAATAGCGAAATAAATCATCAATGGTGGAGGTTTCAATGGCGTTCGTGCATGAAATTGAACCTCGCAAAATCACAAGAACACAATTATTAGAAATGCAGAAGCTGAACTTAATTTAAGTTGAAACAAAGAACACAAAACATAGTTTAAGTAGAATACTTACCAATGGCGAGAAAGAAATCAACAATGGCGAGATTTATCAATGACGGTTGAACTTAATTTTTCAGCAGAGATAGGAGAGAGCAATTTTGATGAGAGAGAAATTGTAATGAGAGCCGTGTAAAGAATGAGGAGGATGAGAGAGAAAGTGTGATGAAATTATTTTTATATACTATTAATCTGAACCGTTAGATTTAAAGAATTAGATGAATCGTTGTGAGTCGTTGATTTGTAATATGGATGGTTCAGAATTTAAGTTTTTAGTTTTTAGTTAATGACGTGGTTTTCACTTGATCCTATTGCTTGTTTTGGTGTTAATATGAAATGCAATTGATGGGCAATTTGAAGTGTTTTCTAAAATCGTAAAGGGGCTTCTTTTAACCGATTCTGCTGAACAAATGACCACATATTTTGTGGCATCCGATGTTGGTGAATCATTCCGCGGTGGTATTTCTGGAGGAGGTAAGGTATTTATTATATACAAAGTTTTTTTGGTTGTGCTAATTATTTGGGTTCGCGTCAATTATTTGGATTTGTAAAATCTTCCGATCTCATTGAATGAATTTCATTATTTTCTTCTTTTTAGCTGAAATGAGTAAAATCGAAGAGCCCGCTCAGTGTATTAGGAAGGCAATTTACCTCTTGTTTGTTTTACTTTGTTTGAATTTTTTTTTTTTTTTTTTTTTTTTTTTTTTTTTTTTTTTTTTGTTGAGAACTTCTTCGTTGTGTTTACAATTTTCTTCAAGCCAGTCTTTGTTGCTGTTTAATGAAGACACTGGAGTGTTTGAATTGTATTGCAGCGAATAACCATATCAGAAAGTTGTAGGAAGGAGTGCCTTGAACGCTGGAAAGATGTTGACCCAGAAGTGTAGTTGGTAAAAATTGTTGCCCTATGACTAATTGCCTTTTTCTTGTATTGCAATCGTATATAATCCTGGGCGCTTAATTATTTATATGTCAGTTAGGATGAATTATCAATTGTTGGAGGTCAAGTAAAGAAGGAAGGCCGTGTAATTCGAACTTGCAAGGAAATTCTGAAAATTGTAATTCACTCTTCATTTAATTGCTGGCCTAATTTGTTTTATTATTTTTGAGTACATCATACATTTCCGTTGCACATTTGGCCTAATTTGTGATGTTTACAATTGTTTACATTTAAGCAGAATTTGAATGTGAATTATCGTGTTGAAGCATTTGGAGAACTTGCCAATTCTTTAAGTGGTGACAAGAGGATGTTAGTGTCTGAAATGGGTTTTAATTCTCTCTTTCATTTGTGTGGCAAATTTCTTCCATGTTTTTTACGTTATTGGCTATAGGGGTGAAAGTTTGGTGTACGGTTTGGATTATAGCAAACTCCAAATCCAAACCATATTATTTCGGTTTATGAATTTCCACTCCAATCTTTATGAATTTCCACTCCAATCCAAACCAATCTAAATTTCAGTCCAAACCAAACCAGACCAAAAAAATTCAGTGTTTGGGTTTTGGATCCAAACCAAACCGAATTTCTAGTCATACTTAATTGTTTACCAGAAATCTAGAAAATTCGATCTTGAATCTTGGTATAATGCCTTACGTTCAAACTAGTTCAAAATATATGTTCCACAACAACAAATTAGAAACAAAGAGAAGTTAAATATTAGGGCTACTAGTAGTAGTTTACATCATTCTTTAAAATAACACCAAGTTAGTGAGTTTAAAATTTCAATAATACTAGATAAGTGTTGAATCAATTGATTGAAGATCGAGGTGTTAAGGAGTGAAAGAAATGACGCAAACGAACAAGGACTGTAGAACAAATAATGAAAAAGAATAGTAACTTTGGGGGATTGAGGTATTTGGCTAGAGAATGCAAAAGAACGAAATTAAAAAAGAAAGAACTACAAATGGCGAAAAATGAAGAACATAAGGAACATGGGATTTAAAGAGAGTAAGAAGAGTTTTTTTTTTTTTTTTTTTTTTTGATGAATAGGATTTAAGAGAGCTAAAGGAGATTGAAATAGAGTCACTAACACTAACTCCATTTATATTTTAGGGTTTTTTTTTTATTTTCATTTTTGGGTTCCTTAAAGGTCCCCCTTGAGTATATTTAACTATTTATGTCTATGCTTTGTATAAAATATTACATAGCGTTATCTGGTGTACGGTTTTTGGAGTTCGGTTTCTAGTTCTCTCTCTCACCAAACCATAAACCCGAACACAACGATTTCTAAAAATTTCCGCTCCAAACCGCACCTATACAATCTAAATAAAACCCACACCAAGGTCGAAAAAAACACCGAACATAAATTTAAAATGGTTTGGTGCGGTGTGGTTTTCGGTTTTAAACCGAATTAGTTTCACCCCTAATTGGCTAGCTACTAGGGTGGAATTGTTTAATAAGTCATTGGTGATTTCGGATGGTTTAGTGTTTCCATTGTCAATGGATCAGGTGAATTGCGTGTTAAGTCTCCCCTGGGTCTACAGAATGTGCTAGATACCGTTACAAGCCTGAGATGGCTAAAGATATTGAGGTTTATGGAGGGAATAAGTACACCTTTCAATTTGAGGTGGTACTGAAGGTATTAAGAGGAGACCTTAGTTGAAGCTGTGACTGGACCTGTTGAAGACAATGTGCAGTTTAAGAAGCATTTTTTATGCTTGCATTGAACGATGTGTTTTGGGTCCATATATTGTAAACACTCACCAGGATTTAACATTTGCTTTCAAAAGATAAACCCTAACCTTTCTCTGCATACTATTTTCTCTCCCCCCTCTGTTTTCTCTTGATATCACCCTTCTGATATTGTTACAATCTCCATATGTCAATTGTGTCTCACGGAAATATACATTAGAAATAAAGTAGAAAAATAAGAATAAATATCCTTTCCAACCCGTAACTAGGTAAACACCAAAGTTTACCCATTTATAAACGACAGGCAGTCCAT
>PYUH01000348.1:96675-123050 GCA_016808085.1 Suaeda aralocaspica | reverse complement strand
TTTTTTTTTTTTTTTTTGATGAATAGGATTTAAAGAGAGTCTAAAGGAGATTGAAATAGAGTCACTAACTCCATTTATATTTTTAGGGTTTTATTCATTTTTGGGCCTTAAGCCCTTGATATAATTTATGCTTTTATACGGTTTGGTGTACGGTTTGGAGTTCGGTTTCTAGTTCTCCGCACCAACTCCAAACCGAACACCGAATTTCTAAAAAATTTCGCTCCAAACCGCACCAGAATTATAAAAAGACCGAACCATAATTTAAAAATGGTTTGGTGCGGTGTGGTTTTCGGTTTTAAACCGAATTAGTTTCACCCCTAATTGGCTAGCTACTAGGGTGGAATTGTTTAATAAGTCATTGGTGATTTCGGATGGTTTAGTGTTTCCATTGTCAATGGATCAGGTGAATTGCGTGTTAGATCTCCCCATGGGTACTAAGAATGTGCTAGATACCGTTACAAGCCATGAGATGGCTAAAGATATTGATGGTTTATGGAGGGAATAAGTACACCTTTCAATTTAGAGGTGGTACTGAAGGTATTAAGAGGAGCACCTTAGTTGAAGCTGTGACTGGACCTGTTGAAGACAATGTGCAGTTTAAGAAGCATTTTTTATGCTTGCATTGAACGATGTTTTGGGTCCAATAATGTAACACCCCAGAATTTTCTAACTTTCTCCTTTCAATTTCCGGAAATATAATAGAAATAAAGTAGAAAAATAATAATAAATATCCTTCCAACTTAACTAGGAAAAACCAAAGTATTACCGCCACCGTGATAACGGCTAAGGCTTTTATCAAAGATTCAAAGTACCACAGCGGAGGTCTTTTATTTCAAAACCAAATTAAAACTCATAGAACTCACAAACCAAATTAAAATAAATCTTTATTACAACTCGGAACCGCATTAAAGGCCCTTCGAAACCAAATAAACTTTAAACTATAAAAATCCAAAAGTCAACAATAAAATAAATAGCTAGCAAGTTCACACAAGCTAAGAAACACAACAATGCAAGAGCTCATCACTCAATCCCAGCATGATTGACAATGCATATCTGTACCTGTATCTTTCTCTTTATTCTAGACAACTACTCGTCATCGAAATGGGTCGTCGTAGGGCCAAGTCAAAGACAAAGCCATGCATACAAAACACACACAATCAACAAAGCTGAGTACATAAACACTAGAGACTATGCGAAACATGATTGACAATAAAAAAGAATAAACAACACCTACTTCTTAGCATTGTCATCACTACATACCTATACACAGACTCATCACATTAAAAATTATTTATTATTTTTAGATTTTTGGATTTCGCATCGAACGGGTTTCCTTTCCTTATCAATCACCCTAATGTGCACCAACTTGGGAGCAACTCCAAGAAGGTATTACCTATGTCACATAAATTAATGGAATTCCAGCACATTTAAAAATATAACAGAGTACAACGTCTTGTACCCCGATTAAAAGTTACAGTAACTATATCCATAACTTCCCCCATTGTTCATACTTAAGGTATATATGCTCTAAGAGTTTTGGTGCGAATCATCTTTCTCTTTACGTGATTAACAGGTTTAACAATTGTCATGACTCGCACAAAAATCACATAAAGCATACATGGCAACAAGCAACACCGTATTAATTATCTTGATTATAATGTGATTCTAAGATTAATGTTGTGTGCCTTTATTTATTAAACTTTCCTTTACCACACATTCACTGTGAGTGGCTAACTATTTGCTCATTTGCTTCTACTAAATATGTGAATAAATATTCGCTAACTACCTGTCTTGTTGATCAAGTAATTAATCAACTAAAGTGCTTTTCCTTCCTTGATTAACTACTTGTCAAAACTACCAAAATATTTGACATTCCAATTTTTTTTTTATGATGTAATAATAATACTATAAAAATGGAATGTCATCATGATAAACAAAACATACTTTTCATACAATCATGCTCACATAACTTCTCATGCAAATCAACTTAAGTCAACCAAGCATCAACTTTTATGTCTATAACATATAGCCTGGAAATCAAACAAATCTAGCATGAACCCTATTCACATAGTTTCCTATAGTACTTACGTACCTTGTGTTATAACGGTGATCCGCCACTACTTCTAGAAATCACTTAACTCGAATTCTCCTACATCGAAAAAATCGATCTAGTTAGAAACCACGTTGACTAACTTCTACAACAACACTAAACTAAAAATTTACATTGGGAACTTGTCCAAAACCTTCCCTATATGGTCTCTAGAAATCACGTTGACTAACTTCTACAACAGCACTAAACTAAAAATTTACATTGGGAACTTGTCCAAAACCTTCCCTGTATGGTCTCTATTCAATTCCATACTTTATTTTAATATTTCCTTTACAAAACACCTAATTTTCGATAATTTTCCAAAAATGATACCTTTGTCAAGTTGCTTAAAAACTCCTTAAAACCTTTTTAAATATTATAATTTGATCTTAAAACAATAGTTTCATGTCCTAAGATCATCATATAATAGTTTGGTGTGTTAAAAACAATTATAGCTTATTATTTCATGTGTTACTATTTTTATTATACGTGACCTCATGTTATTAAAAATTTACTGCAATATATTTCAATTCAAAACTCACCAAAACCCTTTCAAAACTTTATATTTCAAGCATAAAATACTTTTAGAACCTTATATTATCATCATACTCATAAACTATGCTTTAAAATAATTTTTCCATGCTTAAAACATGTTCATAATATTTTACTCTTAATTTTCATATATTTAAAAATTTGACAGCAATACTAAATTACTTTATAACCTCAAACAAATCTAAACTTCGTAAAATCATCACAAACTAATACTAAAACAATCTATGGTCATAATATGAAAGTTTAGAGTATTAAAATCATAAAACTAATAATTTTCATAACTTTATAAACCCTAATTTTATAATTTATGAACAAATATATAAACATGAATTTTAAATTTCTAAAACATGATTATAGACTATAAAACATGATTAAAACTATCAAACATGATTAAACATAATTATAAAACTTGAATTTAAGCAAGATTGAATTAAAAAGAAAAGAGGAGATAAAATTTATACATATAACATGATTAAATTTAAGCCGCTGAAAGGTGGCTGGCAAGCAGGGGCACTGGCGAGCAGGTGGCTGGAAAGCAGAGGCACCAGTGAGCAGGTGGCCGGCATGCGGGGTCCGACGAGGGAGGTCCGGCGAGTGGGTTAGGGTTTCGGGTTTGTGAGGTTTTTTATTTTTTTTATTTTTCTTATTTTTTTTTTTGAAATCCTAAATCACAGATCCTAATTTTAAGTCTAAAATTTCCGGGTTAATGGGGTATTTATAGGCCCAAATTAGGTTTTGCTGAAATTACATAAATACCCTTAATGCTTGAAATTACTTTTGTGCCCTTGTTTTAAAACAATTAAGGAAACTTTGAAAATTCTAAATTTAGAAACTTCTTAAAATATTTAATAAAGTTTAAAGTGACATAAAAATAACTTATAAACTTTATAAAACATAACAATTATTATTTTAAGTCACAACTAATTAAATTTTTCTTTCTTTAATTTATTTATCTAACTTAATTTTTCAATAGGAATACTAAAAATACCTAAATAAATTATTAAATTAAATTCTTAAACACGTGAAAATATAGGGTATTACAGTCTACCTCCCTTAAAAGAAGTTTCATCCCGAAACTTTATGTAAATTATTGTATGGAACTTGAATAGAGACTGCATTTCTTTCAAAACTTTTCACTTTTATCCTAAGTTGTTGTAGACTTTAGACACTTATTTAGACATTTCCTTGACAACTTTAAGAAACAAATATAAAATTTCCATGAAACTTTTGCTAAAAAACGTACTTGCAAAATTCAGGGGAAAAATGCGCGAAATTCTATCACACTAAGTAGAGTCAGATCTTTTTGAAATGATGCCTAAGTAGAGCAAAACTAAGAGAATTTTTTTTATTATGTGCTTTGTGTAAACAATCAAAACTAAGTGAATCATTCGCTCTAAAAGAATGGAAATTTCTTTTGTGAGACGAATTAAGGAATGTTTATGATATAAGCTTGTGTTGTTCTAACATAGAGTTAGACATAATTTAATATAAAAGTATTTTCCCTCTATAGGAGAAATAGGATGGCTAAACGTAACAACAATCAGCTGAATGATATAGTGACGCAATTAGCTACTATAGCCGAACAATTAGTTGCTTGAGGAAATGGTAATGGAGGTGACCCTGCTGGGGAACTTTTCAAGAAAATTGCTCAAAGCGAGCCGCCTGCTTACCAATGAGAACCCAATCCAACTGTTTTAGAGGGATGGTTGAGAGAATTTAACAAGCCTTTTAGGGCAGTTGAGTGTTTAGAAGAGTTTAAGGTGAACCATGAAGTTTACTATTTGAGAGGAGAAGCCGATCTTTGGTGTTCAGAAAATGAAGCTATGCTTAGAGCTTTTCCAGGGTTCAATTGGGCTGTGTTTCAAGAGCAGATCCGCAATAAGTTTTATGTTGTGTTCCTTCAGAAGTAGAAAGCTGATGAGTTTCTGGAGCTTAAGATGGGGAGTATGTCAGTTACTGAGTACTACTCGAAGTTTATGAGGCCATGGCAACATAAAAGTTGANATTTAATAAAGTTTAAAGTGACATAAAAATAACTTATAAACTTTATAAAACATAACAATTATTATTTTAAGTCACAACTAATTAAATTTTTCTTTCTTTAATTTATTTATCTAACTTAATTTTTCAATAGGAATACTAAAAATACCTAAATAAATTATTAAATTAAATTCTTAAACACGTGAAAATATAGGGTATTACAGTCTACCTCCCTTAAAAGAAGTTTCATCCCGAAACTTTATGTAAATTATTGTATGGAACTTGAATAGAGACTGCATTTCTTTCAAAACTTTTCACTTTTATCCTAAGTTGTTGTAGACTTTAGACACTTATTTAGACATTTCCTTGACAACTTTAAGAAACAAATATAAAATTTCCATGAAACTTTTGCTAAAAAACGTACTTGCAAAATTCAGGGGAAAAATGCGCGAAATTCTATCACACTAAGTAGAGTCAGATCTTTTTGAAATGATGCCTAAGTAGAGCAAAACTAAGAGAATTTTTTTTATTATGTGCTTTGTGTAAACAATCAAAACTAAGTGAATCATTCGCTCTAAAAGAATGGAAATTTCTTTTGTGAGACGAATTAAGGAATGTTTATGATATAAGCTTGTGTTGTTCTAACATAGAGTTAGACATAATTTAATATAAAAGTATTTTCCCTCTATAGGAGAAATAGGATGGCTAAACGTAACAACAATCAGCTGAATGATATAGTGACGCAATTAGCTACTATAGCCGAACAATTAGTTGCTTGAGGAAATGGTAATGGAGGTGACCCTGCTGGGGAACTTTTCAAGAAAATTGCTCAAAGCGAGCCGCCTGCTTACCAATGAGAACCCAATCCAACTGTTTTAGAGGGATGGTTGAGAGAATTTAACAAGCCTTTTAGGGCAGTTGAGTGTTTAGAAGAGTTTAAGGTGAACCATGAAGTTTACTATTTGAGAGGAGAAGCCGATCTTTGGTGTTCAGAAAATGAAGCTATGCTTAGAGCTTTTCCAGGGTTCAATTGGGCTGTGTTTCAAGAGCAGATCCGCAATAAGTTTTATGTTGTGTTCCTTCAGAAGTAGAAAGCTGATGAGTTTCTGGAGCTTAAGATGGGGAGTATGTCAGTTACTGAGTACTACTCGAAGTTTATGAGGCCATGGCAACATAAAAGTTGAAGGCTAGTTGTTTTGAGAAAGGACTACCCATAGACATCCATTTGCAACTAGCCGGGCAAGTCTTTGAATCCTTGGATGAGTTATATGGAAGAGATGCACATCTGTATGCCTTATGCCTTAGACCAGAAGAAGAAAGAGATACTGAAAGAAGGTGGGAGACGAGGGAGAAAAGAAAGGATAGTGGAGGAAACTTCAACCAACAAGGGAGTCATGGTGGATTTAAGAAACCTTGTTTCAACAACAATATTCAAGGGAATAAAGGTAACTTTGGGAAGCCTGCAAATGGAAATGGGAATAGGGTAAAGATGGCTAATCAAGGAGGTCGTGTGTATTTCTGCAAGAAATATCGTAACAATCATCCAGGCAAGGATTGTGCTGGAAACTTGGTGACTTGCCATTTGTGTAACAAGCTTGGACACTGTGAGTATGAGTGTTTCTCTAAGAATAAGGGAAAGGAAGGACAAGGGTATCAATTCAAAGGAAATACAACTGGAGGTCAACAAAAGGGTTTCCACATGGGAGGAAAGGCAATGCAACAAACCGGGAATAGGAACGGAAGTGGAAATAGAGGAGGTCAGACTAAGGCCTCGAATACTGGAAAGCTGAATGTGATGGCTCGAAGTGAAGCCAATGCTAGTAAGGATGTCATTACTAGTACATTCTCTATTCACTCTCTTCCAATTAAAGTTTTGTTTGATTCTGGTGTAACATATTCTTTTGTATCTACTATGATTTTGGAAAAGTTAATGCCTGTTTTGGGAAAAGTAGATATAATATATATGTCGATAGTGCTACCGTCAGGACAAGAAGTACAATGTTCAAGGAGATTTTTGGATGTTCTGATTGAGATTGAGTGTAGGGGCCCCGGATTTTAGGGTCCCAAATTTTTTTGGTCACCTTTCCCAAACCGTCCATAGGTCGAGTTAGACCTAAAAAATTGGCTTAAGGAAAGGTGAAATGGACTTTTTTAAAAGTATTTTGCGAAAAAACAGGAGCGCAGGAATTTCAGTCGTGCTAGCGTGGTAGCGTGACAAAGTTTTTCACGCTGACTGTGCAGCGCTACAAAGTTTGTCACGCTGCAGGTGTAGCGCAGCAAACTTTGTGACGCTGGGACGTTAGCGTGACAAAGTCTGTCGCACTACGCTATTTTAGTGGTTTTTTGTTTTTTTTTAATTATCTTTTTTGGAGTGAAATAATATCAATGAATACGGACGATGCTAGTAAGGAGTCGCCAATGAGTTTTAGGAAGAATCAAACTCATAAACCGTGTATTTAGATTGATTAAGAATGGGACACGAATACGGGACGATAATCTAAATTGCACGAATAACCCTTTCGATCCCATGGGGATGGCTCCAAGTTATGATCTTACGAACCAAAGGTTGGATTCGGGGGTGAAGGTACTAATATGGCGGAGTGCGTCATATTAGCCCGTTGGCGGTTATTACTAGTTTTCTCTCAATTATACACAAGTTATATGAAGAACCACAAAATAATAATTTACAACCTAACACAAAATTATTATTATTATGGTGAAATCATATAAAACTAATTAATTTAGTCAAATCGTCGTTAAGATTAATTCAAGGTTCCTAGCATGATACAATTTGTCCCAAAATTATCTTAGTTTAATGTGATAAATTAATTCAAATTAAGTCCTTTAACAAAAACATTGTGAAAAATTGAAATAAATATACGAATAAATAAATACAACAATCAATACATAAAGTTTAATTTAAGACTCTCAGAAAACTTACACTTCTCGCTTGATTATTGTTTCTTTGAGTATTAATTTGGACAAAGTTTCAAATTTAATTCGTAATAATAAGAAATTAACCCACTTAATTAGAAATAAAAAAAAATAATTTGATGGAGAAAAGTTTATTTAAGTGTAAAGAGAAAAAGGAGAAAAAAGAGAGAGAAAGTAGATTTAGGAGAATGAGAGAATGTCGGTTTTGGAAGTGTAAGAATGGGTAGAAAAAATCAAGAAAGTCAAGAGGATCGTTTTAGAGGAGAAAAATGAGTATTTATAAGTAAAATGTGTAGCGTGACAGATTTTTATCACGCAGGCCAGGTAGCGTTACAAGTTTAGTAGCTAACTTATACACTTAACATTTATTAGAAAATTCAAATAATAATAACGATTTCAAAAATACTTTAACTCTTTGAGATTTTTAATATAATTCGAATCTTTTGGAAGTTTACTAATTAATTCCTTTCATTTAGAATTTTATTAGTTTGATTCCAAATTTCTAATAAATCTAACTATCTCACTTTCCCTTGTATTATTTTAAAAAAATCAAACACTTAGAATAATTTTTTTAAAAAAAAAAATTAAAAAAAAATCCATCAAGGTTAATCATGGTATTTATACTTTTTTTATTAATTTTTATTTTTCCTATGAGCTTCCCATCAATTAACCTTGATTATTATAACTCTAATTGTTGAGTCTCGTTTCTTTTTTCTTCTATTTTTCTTTTATCTTTTTATGTCTTCCCTCATCATCTCTTTGTAAGGATCCAATAATGATAATCTGAAGATTACTAATTGCTTGACAATGCATGATTTTGATCCACATAACATCATCACCAATCTTTCAAAAGTCCGGTCTAATAATAGGCCCATTTAGGCCTATATAACGTATATATGGGCAACATGGACACGAATCCAAACCCATTAAATACAAATTTAATGATAACTTAGCAAAAATCAATAGAAACTTGTAGCGTAACTAACTCTACAACGCTACACAAACAGCGCAACTCTTCTAATGGCGTTACACTGTTAGCGTCACAAGTTTAATAACGCTACCTTGCTAGCGCTACTTCTTTTGTCATGCTACAAAGCTATCGCTAGAGCTAGCGCTACTTCTTTTGTCATGCTACAAAGCTATCGCTAGAACTTTTTTTTTTTGCGCTAAAAAGTCATGTATTTGAATAGTTTTGATGAATATGTAGTATTTATTTGAAATTACTTATACACAATTAAATCATAATTAACCCCAACTAAAAGGGTTTTAAGTTATTTTAGAGCCCGTTATGGTTCAATAAAAACCCACTTTGGTTTTCTTTCAACATTTTATCTATTAACACATACTGAATGGGCACGTTCTTGTAAATAATATGAAATTGCAAGGGTTGCTACATATTATTGGCATACAAAATGATGAAAAAATGCCTAATGTAAACAAAATAAAATTTGTTTGCTTTAGAAAGTGATAATATGTGCTATATTACTACTTTTTTCTAAACACTCCATCCCACCTTTGCATCAAATGTATCATTCTAAGTGTTTCAATTATGAGCCCATGGTTCAACCTACTCCTAAATGTTTAATTTAGAATCTACTGATCAATAGACCCAAGATCTATAGTTTGGACTGAAATATAATGAAGTTTCAATCAAATATGGTCATTATTTAAAATTCTTCAAATGCAAGCTCAAGAAAATCCAAAGAACATCATTCAAGACGATGTAGACGCATACATACAAGAAACATGATTTGGACCAAAACTAGAACTCCATTCACTTTCCTAGTTTAATTTCTCTCTTTTCTTTTCTTCTTCTTTCATGGTAGAGTTTAAGACTTATGCTGCCAAGTATCATTTATGTACTAATCTCAACTATCAATAAAATGAAATTCATTTCATCTTCAAATTGTACATTCTCTCTCTACTCATCATGTCTTGCTTAAACAATACAAGTGAATGAACTCATCAAGTTGGGTTAATCAACATGGCAATCAAGAACAAGTTAAAGCATAATTGGCATAATGTAGACTACGTTGTTCATATCAAATGCATCCTCAATTTGACGCATCCACACCTTGAACAACTTACTCTATATTTTACATCCTTTAAATTAAATGTGTCAATTACTTAATTAAGTTATTAAAGCAAAGTGATTCAAATAAATTCTCTTTTGGGCAACAAACTTTACTTTATTAACCATAGGCTCAGTCATCACGAGCCTAAAAATTTAATTAAGGCTCAATTTAAGCCTCAAAAATTGGGGGCTCACTCCAAGTCCACTTAATGTTTATTTAAAGATGCAATACACCAACATAAGAGGCACCTTTGAAACCCTAAAAATGTCTCCCTTATCTTGAATAACCTACATTATGATCCACTTTCTTGGTAGCCCGTTTGTGCCTAAACACATAGCTTGTTTCTTTCAACCTACATCAAACTTAGCCTGGGGATGGGAATGCTACGAGGAAATAAATTAAAATGCAACTCCATAAAGCAAAATCATGTTAAAGTAGCTCTAATTTTCAATTCAAGCAAATAGAAATGCATGAAAAGTTGTCAATAAGTAAAGTTTTAAGTAACAAAGTTGCTCAAGTCTAAGAACAAGTTTGTAGCATAGTTTGGGTTAATTATGGGTATTTGAGCCTTCTTTCCGTTTCTTTCTTACACCCTAAGCTTAGCCACGATACAACCCTGAAAAAGCCCAACTTGAGGTGTAACAAAAACGCAAAAAAAAAACTTACGTCTTTACCTTTAACAGATCAATAACTCTGAAGCAAGAGCTACATAAGACCTGATTCCAACTTGAATTGGATACGTATGCAACCTTTCATATGGTGCGGTCTTAATAGTTCTACATCTTAAGGACATGTAACATGAGTAAAATTTTAAGGGCCCATGAAAAAAAAGGTCCTTTGAACACAAGGCCCACCTAAGGTCTTGGATACTGTTTTATTTTAGAACGCACAACCGTCCTTAAAAGAAAATTGCCTTAATGTCTCATAAAGCAAGTCATTTTCTTCTACACATATCATCCTTCTTTCCTTTTTTTCACACATACACTTCTTCATCAAGCTTATTTCCTTTCTCATGCTCATCATCATCAACGCTTTTAGTGTCATCTTTTAACTCAAACACTCACATACTTCCTTTACCTGTTCCTTTTTATTCCGCAAAATCATCCAACTTCTTCATTTTCTCTTAAAGAATGAATTTTCATATCTATCTTATACCTATCCATGGCAGCATGAGGCATCACTTTAACTCCATATCATCCTCTCATTACCAAAATCTTTCATATCTCTTCTAGTTTTGGTCTTCATAAACTTCACAACTCGTCTACTTCAAGCATTATCATCTTCAACACTTCAAAACTTGAGCAAGCATTTATAATATTGATCTCTTATTTCTCTAAAGAGATTCATATTACTAATAGCCAATAGTTGAATTTGAAACAAACTTCTCAAACAAGACAATCACGAAAGTATAAGATGATGGCTCATAATCTAAGATGAAATGAACAAGCTAAAATCACTCCCCTTTGAATCATAAGCGTTGTCAAGCATATTATACAACAACCGTAATCATTTTTGGATCCTTAACTTCTACTATTCTTTCTTCCTCATTCTCCTCGTACAAAAAAATAATCATTAAAAAAAAATTCAATTTAGGATAAGTTGAGATACCCCCATCCCTTGCTAACTCATGCTATGGCAACTCCGTGCTCATTTGTTGTAATACCCCGTAATTTTATACACGTTATAAAATTAAAATAGTATTTATACGTACATTTTACGTATTTTAAAGGAATAAAAGTATTTGAAAATAATTAATTAAAGGAATTTAATTAATTACGGAGTTTTATTTACTTTATTTTAAAGAAATAAATTTTTATAAGGTCATAAAATAATTTTTATGAAGGTCTTAAAATGTGTGAAAATATTTTGTAAGGCTTTTAAAAGTGTTTTTAATGGGTTGCCATGATTAGTTTAATTATGGGCCCAAAACTAATCCCACTTCAATTAGACCTTTTGGGCTTTTCCTAAACCAACTCTAAATCCTTTTGGGGCTTTAGTCACCCACCCCCTTTAAAACCGAAAAATTCAAGAATTTTCCAGCATGCAAGTTAGGATTTCCAAAAGCAAAAGAGAGAAAGAAGAAAAAAAAAAAAAAAAAAAACGAAGGGAAAGCGACGAAGAGGACCGAAGTCCCGGCCACCTCTCCGCCACTGCTGCGCCGCTGCTGCCCCTCGCCGTGCCGGCCCGCGCCACCATGACAACCCGGCAAGAATCCTCCCCCTTTGCCTTCTCGTTTTTCGTAGGTACAAAAAAAAAACAAAAAAAAACTTTCTTCTAATTTAAGTTTATTTCTATCATTTTTTATAAATTGGTTTAGAATCTGTTTTAGTAATGTTTTATGATTTATAATCATGTTTTTTTATGATTTGAATTATAGATTTAAAAAGTTTGATCATAAATTTTAATTAGGGTTTGAGACAAGGTCTCATTTTCTGTTTCACAATTATTTTTCTTGATCTAGATTGAATGTGGTCGATCATCGTTTAATTATATATATTGTATGATTAACATTAAGATTTTTCTATTGGTTTTTCCCCCCCCCTTTTCCCGTCTTCCCCTTCAAACACCACTCTGAAAATTTTGTTAAATACCTGTTAAAACCAAGTGTGAGTGTTCATATTATGCTAGTACTGATCATATATGAAACCTTGCATCACTACAGTATCCTTTTTAGTATGCTATCTGCAAGTTTTAAACGATGATTTTACGTCTGCTTTCATACAGGCTGTTCCAAGATTTTCATAAAATTCATAATTACAAATGTTGTAAAGTATGGTACATTTAGCATGAATTAATCAGATAAGTAAGATGACAGTATATGATGCATCCATGGTGTTTTTAGGGCTTGTTCATGAAGTTAGTGAGGTCTAGAAAAGGATTGGGAATTAAATAAATAAGCTGTGAATTTTTTAGGCATGTTTATAAGACAGTAAAATAGTGGGTTATTAAGCTACAAGTTTCCAAATAAATGCTAATGCAGAAGCGAACCATAAACCTGATAAGTATTAAGATGGGGTGTTTATGCAAAAAGAGTGTTTTAAAAGAAAAGGGTTTTAAAGGCTTAAATAATTAAAGTTAAGCTGACCATTTGGAACGTAATGAAAAATGAGAAGTTTTCGAAAAGAAAATAAAGAGACAAGTTATGATTGAATAGAGACATATTAAGGAACGGTTATGGAGTTTTATCCACTAGTAAAAAATAGTTGAGTTGCTGTAAAGTTTAGTCAAAGAGGTGTTTTCTTTAGGTTTTCCTCTTAGGGAATGTCTTATCGAGGATTCGAAACAAGTGAGTTCTCAGAAGTAGTGCGATCACCGCTATTATACAAGTACGTAAGTATCAAAGATCATGAGTAGAGAATCATGCTAGGATTCATTCAGTAGTAATTGGAATATATAAGTTTCATGTTAAATATATGATATGAAGTATGTTATTGACTCTTGTTGATTTTGTTGACTTATTGAGCAGTTCAAGTATGCATATTCATGATATACTTCCATGATAATTATTTATGCATCTAATATATATAGTTATAATAATAACATCAAGGATGTTTGGAATGCATGTTATAACAAGAAGTTGACTAGTAGTCAAAAATGAGCATGAAAGATTATGTTTTAAATATTTTGAGCAAAGAAGAGTTAGTGAATTTTATTCACATGATTAGTAGTATTGAGCAATTTTATTATTATTATCCCTAAGAAGTTTATGTTGGACTGTTAGGAAGTTAATTAACCACTCACAGTTATGTGTGGTCTAGAGAGGATTAATAAAAGAATAAAATATGTTCACGTATCAATGAATATATTAATATGGTGTTCTCATGTCATGTTATGTTATGAAATGTTGTGGTATGTATGCATGTGTATATTTTTTTGTTATGTGAGAGTCATCACAACAGTTATAAAATGGTTAATCAGTAAGTGAAAGGAGATTCGCACCAAAACTCTTGGAACGTATATAACTTGAGTAATGAACAGTGGGGGAGTTGTCTAACAGAGGATTCAACTCCTAGTTAGGGGTACAAAGACGTTGTACTTCTATTTTAGATTTTTTCTTATATGCGCTGAATTCCGCCACTATGTTGCAATAGTAATACCTCTTCTTGGAGTTGCTCCCAAGTTGGTGCCTTGGGCAATTATTATTTTAGAAGGAGCCCGTTCGATGCGAATCCAAATTATATAATAATTAATTCTGAAGTAAGAGTCTTAGAGTCTTATGATGTTGCCATTGTGGTAAAGGTATGGTTGAGTTTTACTTTGATGCTCCTGCCTAGGATTATTCATGCTATGTTGTTGCTTTGTCTTTAATGCTTATGTACTCAGCTTTGCTGATTACGTGCTTTGTGTGCATGGCTATCTTTGTTGGCCCTACACGACCCCATCTATTATGCGTAGTAGAAGTCTGAATAAAGAGTGAAGCAACAGGTTTAGTGGGCTCTAGTCGATCATGCTGGGATTGAGTGAAGAGGTTCATGTTGTTTTTAGTATTTGCTTAAAAATTAAGAAGTATATTATGCTATTATTAATATCTGATGGATTAACGTTGTTTTAAGATATTAAATATTATTGGTTGAAGGGCCGTTATGTCGGTTCCAAGTTGTTATAAGTATCATGGGATTTGGTTTTGAAGTTTATTTTAATTAAGTGGTTTTTGGGTTGTTTTTTTAAAGGTTGTCTTCCGCTGTAGTACTTTGGTAAATGCCTTAGCCGTTTTCACGGTGGCGGTAATGCTTTGGTTTTCTAAAGTAGTTGGGGCTCGATTATTTTATAAATGTTTTCCGGAAATGTTAGTAGTTTTAGGAAGGAGAAAACCAGGGTGTTACATTTGTGCATTTTTTTTTGTTGTTGTTGTTTTCCTCGTGCTTATTTATAACTAATTTGAGCATACTTACAGTATAACTAGCTTGTACATACTCTTCTAGCTAGTTTTGTATAGTATACATATTTGTGACCTTGCTTGTTGCTACAAGTCTTCATACTTACACCACCTTATACACCCCGGGGGCTACATTCTTTTCAAAATTAGTTATGAAGCCAATTGCTTCAAAATCTCATTAAGCTTATGCATTTTGCTTGTTGCCCTTATGAATATAAAAAAACATGGAAGTTGTCTCACTTGAAACTTCATTTTGGCGATTATTTTTTGGGAGTAGTCGATAACCCTCCACAAATATTGCCATTTTTCTCCCTACTCGGACCCCTCGGTCTCAAAGCTCATTAGTTTATATGTCAAAAATAAAAGGCCTAAGTCTAATCAATAATATAAGAACAATTAATGAGTTAAACTTGAAAAGCTTTAACAAAAAAAAAAAAAAAAAAAAAGAAAGAGCCAAAAAATTAAAAAGCCTAGCATCACGACTTTGTGACGCTAAAGAGGAGCGCTACACATTTCATAGCGCTACTTAACAAGCGCAACAAATTATGCAGTGCTCCATAGCGTAGCGCAACAAAGTTTTTCACGCTATAGCAGCAGCGCTACTAATTTTCTTGCACTATGTCATTTGAGGCAAAATTAAGAGAATTTTTACTTTTATCATACTAAATAATGGGATAATTGATTTCTTATTCTTGGAGCACATTGCTTCATAAATATTAAGATCATTTTCATTTTTGGTTATAAATTAAGAGCTTATTACTCTTATAATTAAAACAAATTAATCAAGAGCATTTTCACTATTTGATTACTAATTAAGAGCCCATAACTCTTATAATAAGCTAATCAAAAGCACTATCACTTTTGATTATTAAATTAGGAACCTACCCCTCTTAAAAATGTCAAAATATATTAATCATGACATTAAAAGCTAACGAGTCATGGAGCATTATACTTCTTTCTATAACATCATTTAGAGAATCATTTGTCAAAGCACTTTTATTTAATAAAATAAAAGCATACTACTCTTATAGTGCTTGGAGCATTTTTCAAAATCATTATAAACATTTGTATGACTACATTTGAATAAGTTATAACAAATAATTCTCTAAATCAACATGTAAGCACAAATTCATCTCATATTTCTCAAATATAACTTAATTAAAGAATGTTTGAGATAGAAGCACTTACATTACGAAAGAAGAAGCACTTAAAGGAAAGAGCAGAGTAGCGCAAGACAATGTGCTACGCTTACACCTCAGCGTCACAAACCGAAACACGCTGCCTCAGCAGCGCGACTAACTCCACCACGCTACAACATGTAGCGCGACTAATTTTGCAGCGCCATCACTCAAGCCCAGCAATGAAACCACGCCAATGTCCCTACACAACACTACCATGTATTATCAATTTAACATAAACTTTTATAATTTGAGCAACCTTTCAAACACAACAAATGAAGAAACGCTCACTTGGGAGCGTTATAGCAGCAACTGCGTTGAAGGTCTTAGCGTTGTTTCTACTGTCACACTGACGCATCCGCGTGGTTGGCTTTGTGACGCTATAAGGCTAGCTTTTTTGACTGTGCTTTGCTGTATTTTCAAGTGCTTTGAGTTTGTTTTTGATGTTAATCCCTTTTCTCACTCCTTTATCCAAAATACTCAAAAGAAAAAATATAGTGAGTTAAGGTTTGTGATTTTAATGCAACATCATTACCTTTTGTCAGCAATTCTAGTAAATAAGCGAATTTACTTAAAATAGTAATAAATGGGTGAATTTATTACATTTTCAATAATTCCGATAAATAAGCGAATTTACATAAAATAATAATAAATGAGTTAATTTATTACATTTTCAATAATTTCGGTAAGTAAGCGATTTTACTCAAAATAGTAATAAATGAGCGAATTTATTACATTTTTCAATAATTCCGGTACATAAGCGAATGTACTTAAAATAGTAATAAATGAGTTAATTTATTACATTTTCAATAATTTCGGTAAATAAGTGAATTTACTCAAAATAGTAATAAATGAGTGAATTTAATACATTTTTTAATAATTTAGGTAAATAAGCAATTTTATTACATTTTTCAATAATTTCGGTAAATAAGAGAATTTACTCAAAAAAGTAATAAATGAGCGAATTTATTACATTTTTTTCAATAATTTTGGTAAATAAGCGAATTTACTCAAAATAGTAAAAAATGAGCGAATTTATTACATTTTTTTCAATAGTTTCGGTAAATAAGAGAATTTACTCAAAACATAATAAATGAGCGAATTTATTACCGTTTCTTGAAATATTCTTAGTATATAAACGAATTTACTAAAAATAGTAATAAATAAGCGAATTTATTAGATTTTTCAATAATTTCGGTAAATAAGAGAGTTTACTCAAAAAACTAATAAATGAGCGAATTTATTACACTTTGTCAACAATTCTGGTAAATAATCGAATTTACTCAAAATAGTAATAAATGAGCGAATTTATTATATTTTTTCAATAATTTCGGTAAATAAGCGAATTTACTCAAAGCGTAATAAATGAGTGAAATATTCTTAGTAAATGAGCGGATTTACTAAAAATAGTAATAAATAAGTGAATATATACCTTTTCTTCAAACACTTCTTTAGTAAATGAGCGAATTTACTAAAATAGTAATAAATAAGCGAATTTATTACCTTTTCTTCAAACACTTCTTTGGTAAATAAGTGAATTTACTAAAATAGTAATAAATAAGCAAATTTGTTACGTTTTCTTCAAATATTCTTAGTAAATAAACGAATTTACTAATATAGTAATAATTAAGCGAATTTATTACCCTTTTGTGTTCAGATTTTTTTAGTAAATAAGTGAATTTACTAGATTAGTAATAAATAGACGAATTTATTACGTTTTCTTATAAAATTGAATGTAAAACGCTTTAATAAATAAACGAATTTATCAAAACATGTTTTCTATATGTCGATTTCAAAGTAAGAAAGTAGATCAATTATAAAATAGCTATTCCAATTTTCGAAAACAAAAAAAAGGTTTTTTAAGTTCTGGTAGCCATTGCTTTCTAAAATCTTGATACACCCATTGGTTAATAAGGAGCCCTCGGTACCGAATATGGAAGTCTCGAAAAACGATTCGAGCACACTTTGATTTTCGTCTTACTCAGACTCAATCAAAGTGGGGGCTAACTGTAGACACCTAATTTAGTCCCCGGTCCCGTGGTAAGACTCCATGATGAACAATAAAACCCACTTCTCTAGATTATTGGACAATTTATGTTATTGGACTTAATTTTACTATTTTTCTTAAATTACAAAATAATTTGAAAAAAAGCCCATTTATATTATTGGATTTTTATATAAGCCCAATATTTGATTTATAAAAAAAAGAGAGAGAGAGAGAGTTTTAGTGTAGCGCGACTCAACAAGTCACGCTGACGCATTGAGGGAGTGGAGTTTAAGGCTAACCTGATCGAGTTTGATTTGGGTGACCTGGAAGTGATTTTGGGGATGGATTGGTTGAGTGAGCATAAGGCTGGGATTTTTTGTAAGCCGCAGAAGATCTCGTTAGTTAATGATGAGGTTTGCTAGGTATGTGAATAGAGGTTTGATGTGAATTTGAGTACAAGTGAGATACCCTATGATACAACAACAGTGGATGGACCAATTAGCCTAATAATAAATCCCATTCGTTTTGTTAAGGATAAATCACAGGTATGGGTGACAATGATTAAAGTTGACACTATAAATTCTAGTGATGGTGGCGGCTTCCTAGCCAATACTATAGATATTGGTCATTAATACTTTGTCACTGGTGGAGTGAGCCATTAGTTAAGTTATGTGATAGTAACTCTAATTAATGCACTCACAGGATGGATCACACTGTTGGTTATAGGGAATAAGTTGGTTTGGTCCATGAGTTTTTCCCGTTTCACTTGTTAGGGTTTTCTCATTTTGAACGTCATTATTATTATTTCTTGTGGAGTCTTGATCATCATAATCATGCTAAAATACATGGACGATAGATTCTTGAAGGTTTCTTGATTAAAAGATTGGATCTTGAAGCATTTCTTGAAGTTCTTGAAGAATCTTGAAAAAGTTGCGCAAAATTGACGAAGGAAGTGTGGCGGAATTTTTGACGATCTTTGACAATCTTGGGCACCAAGATTATTTCGTGATTTTTAGTATTAATTCTGATGATTATCTTGTATTATTTACTTAAGTTGTTAGGATAATTTCTTGATTAGATAAGTTGTTAGAGTTTGTTAAGCAAGATAAGTTCAAGATGCAGTGATGATGTGGCATTCTTATCTTGTGAGTCATCTTTTGAGTCTTGTAAGCTGAATTTCAGCCTTGTTTGTGCGTGTTTTAGGAATATAAGGGTCTTAGAAAATTTTTAGGACTTATTCTTAGGTTGTTACATTAATAGCTTGAGGATTTCTTGTAAAATACATAAGTTTCAATACATTGAATTTTCAATACAATATTTTTCCGAAAAATTGCGCAAGTTGTGTGAATCAATTTGTTCGAATTTTCTTCATAAATTTGTGATTCAAGAGTGATAAACAAATTTAGATCCTACTTAATTAATTACAGGAGTTTATTGATTAATTAGTCTTCAA
The DNA here is from genome assembly GCA_016808085.1 of Suaeda aralocaspica. Taxonomy (NCBI): domain Eukaryota; kingdom Viridiplantae; phylum Streptophyta; class Magnoliopsida; order Caryophyllales; family Amaranthaceae; genus Suaeda; species Suaeda aralocaspica. The sequence continues at coordinate 103,926 of PYUH01000348.1, read as the reverse complement.
TTAAATTAGTCCAGGAGTGGAGATTTAATTGACAAAAATCATGAGTTTTGAGTGTAACTTGAGAGTACCACTTAAAATCCACATCAATTTTGTATCAGATTTCAAAGGTTTTTTGATCCATCATGGGGGAAACAAATTTGACACAATTAATTCAAGACATGATGACTTAATTAGAGGCTATGGACGTGAGACGGAAGCAGGATAATGTCCGCATTGATGTTTTAGCTCGTGAATTGCAACGAAAGTTTGATCCTCAATCTGTTTATTTTCGTGGGGATGATGATGATGATGAAGGTTTTCACTCGTCTTCCTCTGATGAATCCCATAAAAAACGTCCCAAAAGCAGGCCAAAGTTTGATGGTCGTGGCAAATTTGATGACTTCACTGGCCAAGGTTCCTAGATGACTATCTTGAATGGGAAAGACAAGTGGTGAAGATTGCTGAGTATAAAAGTTTTGATGATAAAAGAACCTTTAAAATTGCTTACATCGGACTAAACAAGAATGCAGGATTGTGGTATGAGGGCATTAAAGCCAAAAGAAAACGCCAAAACAAAGCCAAAATAGTTACCTAGTCTCACCTTAAGAAGAAATTGCGTGATAAATATGTTCCTATTGATTTTGATCATCAAAATTATGTTAAGCTGACTTCTCTATATCAGGGAACTGTGAGTGTGCGTGATTATATTTCAAAGGTTATCTTTTCTTTGTGATTCGGAGGAAAGAGAACATATGAAGATGGCAAGATTATTAAAAGGCTTGAACAAAAATATTGATAAAGAGCTCGATCTGGCTCAATATCATACTTTTGATGATCTCTGCAAATTGGCTTTAAACGTGGAAAAACATATGAAGGGGGACACCACACGAAATTTCGTGCCTTTCACTGGTTGATCAAACACCACTCCTCCAGATAAAAATGCAAAAGCAAATCAAACACCACAAATAAACCAAGTACCTGCAACTCTTAGCTCTTCAGGAGACAAACCAATAAAAGTGGCTTCAAAGGCAGAATATGAAGAACGCAGGAGATGTTTTTAAAGTCAAGGTTATGGTCACATTGCTTCTGCTTGTACCTCAAAACGCACATTGGCTATGGAACAAGCTAGATTATGGGCAACTGAGGAAGAACTTTACCAGTTTTTGGTTGAAGATGATGAGGACATCTTTTAAAACCAGAGAGGGGAGGATTCTGATGAAGACACCCTAGAAACTGTAAATCAGCCTCCATTGCTATAGGGTGGCGAAGGTTTTATGGTTAGAAGAGCATTGCATTCAATAGTGGAACCACATGCAACACAGAGGGAAAGTCTATTTCACAATGTCTGCAAAATTGGCCCCTACCTATGCAATTTAATCATTGACAGTGGATCTTTCACAAATGTAGCATCAAAAGATCTGGTAAATAGGTTGAAATTGACACAAAGAGACCATAATAGTCCTTATAAAGTGAATTGGCTTGATGATACAAAACGAATTGAAGTAAGAAGCAAGCACTGATTAATTTTACAATTGGACTATATAATGGCGAGTTGTGGTATGAGGGATGTAGATCATGCTGAGTCTTCTAAGCCAGTGTACATTGAAGTAGTGAGAGATTTCCTAGACGTGTTTCTGGAGGAGATTCCGGGAATGCCACCGAAGCGTGAGATCGATTTCATCATAGACTTCGTTCCAGGGACGACACCTATTTCCAAAGCGCCATATAGGATGGCACCTACGAAAATGAGTGAGTTGAAAGAGCAGTTACAGGAGTTGTTGGAGAAAGCTTACATTAGGCCTAGGGCTTCACCTTGGGGAGTACCAGTGCTGTTTGTGAAGAAGAAAGACAGGAGTTTGAGGTTGTGTATTGATTATAGGGAGTTGAATAAGGTGACGATCAAGAACAAGTATTGTTTACCGAGGATTGATGATTTGTTTACTAGTTGAAAGGAGCTACTGTATTTTCAAATATTGATTTAAGGTGGATACCACCAATTGAGAATTGCTAATGAGGGCATACCTAAAACGGATTTTCGTACGAGGTATGGGCATTATGAGTTCACTGTTATGCCTTTTGGTTTAACGAATGCGCTAGTAATTTTAATGGATTTAATGAATAGGGTCTTTCAATGGTTTTTGGATAAGTTTGTGGTAGTGTTTATTGATGACATTTTGGTGTACTCCAAGAGTAAGAGGAGCATGCGGAACATTTGAGAACAATTTTGATGACACTAAGGGAGAATAAGTTGTATGCTAAGTTCTCGAAATGTGAATTTTAGTTGGAGAAAGTTGCATTTTTGGGATATTTTGTGACAAAAGAGGGGGTTAAAGTAGATCTAGCCCAGATCGAATCAGTAAAATAGTGGCCTACGCCAAAGAATGTGACGGATGTACGAAGTTTTTATAAGAGGGTATGCTAACAGGGTATTATAAGAGGTTTGTAAATGACTTTTCGAGGATCGCAAAGCCGATGATGTCGTTGATGAAGAAGGACTGTAAGTTTGTTTGGAGTGATAAGTGTGAGGAGGCATTTTAGACCTTGAAGGAGTGTTTGACTACGGCTTCGGTGCTGATTTTACCAAATGGGAGTGGGTTCTTATGATGTGTATAATGATGCTTCTAAAATGGTTTGGGATGTGTTTTAATGCAAAATAAAAGGGTGATTGCATATGCTTTGAGACAATTGAAGCCATACGAAGTAAACTATCCCACCCATGATCTCGAGCTAGCAGCGATCGTGTTTGCTTTAAAGATGTGGAGGCGTTACTTGTATGGAGTAAAGTGTAGGATTTACACGGATCACAAGAGCTTAAAGTACTTTTTCACTCAAAATATTTGAACATGAGACAACGGAGATGGCTTGAATTGATAAAGGATTATGATTTAGATATCCAATACCATGAAGGGAAGGCCAATGTGGTAGCGGATACACTCAGTCGAAAAACCAAGCATGGAGTGAATTTTCTAGTGGTCGCTAACGAGCTGTATAGAGACATGGAGAGAATGAATTTGGAGATAGTGAAAGTAGGAGAGTTGGAAGGAGTACGTACTTCGTAATCTTAGTATCCAACCAACAGTTTTTGAGGAGACTAAGGAGAACCAGGATGGAGATATGAAATTGGATAGAATAAAGGAGAAATTGACGGCAGGAAAGGCTATGGACATCAAAATCCATGAAGATGGAAGCTCGAGGTATAAAGGAAGGTGGGGTGTACCATAGAAATATGAAGATTTGAAACGGAAAATTATGGAGGAAGGTCATAATACACCGTATTCAGTTCATCCTGGAGGTGATAAACTGTATAAGGATTTGAAAAAGGTGTATTGATGGCCAAGAATGAAAAGAAAAGTGGCTGAATTCATGAGCAATTGTCTTACTTGTCAAAAGGTGAAATTTGAACATAAAAGACCACAAGGAAAAGTTCAACCACTTGAGATACCAGGATGGAAGTGGGATTGCATATTAATTGATTTTGTAAACTGCTTGCCAAATTCAAGGAATCAAAATGATACCATATGGGTTGTGGTGGATAGGCTTACTAAATCAGCGGTGTTTATACTGATGAGGGAGACTTGGAGGATGGAACAACTTGCAAAGGCTTACATAAGGCATGTTGTGAGGCTACATGGAGTTCCAAAGGATATCATATCAGATAGGGATTCTAGGTTTCTTTCATTATTTTGGAAAAGTGTCCAGGAGAACTTCGGTACAACATTGAAAATGAGTACAACTTTCCATCCAACAATCGATGGATAAACAGAACCATACACACTATGGAGGACATGTTGAGAGCTTGTATAATGGATTTTCAAGGGAATTGGGAGGATTGTTTGGATTTGATTGAGTTCTCGTACAACAATAACTACCATGAAAGTATTGGCATGACACCTTTTGAAGCCTTGTATGGGAGGAAATGCAGAAGTCCTTTATGTTGGAGTGACATAAGTGAGACAGTGATTCTAGGACCTCAGTGAATCGAAGAACTACCAATAAGGTAAGAGTGATACAAGCAGCACAGGATAGACATAAGTCTTATGCGGACCAAAAACGTCAAGAAGTTGTGTTTGAAGCTGGTGATAAGGTGTTACTTAAAGTATCACCAATCAAAGGTGTAATGAGGTTCGAAAAGAAGGGGAGATTGAGCCTGAATTACATTGGACCCTATGAGATCTTGCAAAGAATTGGAAAGGTTGCCTACAAGCTAGCATTACCAATGAAGTTGAGAAAAGTTCACAATGTCTTTCATGTGTCTCAACCAAGAAAGTATGTGCTGCATGAGTCACATGTGTTACAACCTGAAACAATAGAGTTAGACCAAAGTTTAACCTATGAAGAGAAGCCAATTAAGATCCTTGATAGTAAGGTCTGGGATACTCGTAGGAAAAGTGTCAAAATAGTGAAGGTGTTGTGGTCTAACCAAGAAACCGAAGAACCAACATAGGAAGCTGAGGATATGATGAGAGAAAAGTATCCATAGTTATTTCAGGTTAGTAGAGTTACGGGGACGTGACTCGATTCTTAAGGGGGGTGCAGTGCGATATAATTTCGCGTGTTTTTACCCAGATTTTGCAAGTTTTTACGTCTTTTAGTAATGTTTTATGAAAGTTTTTAGTCTGCTTACTAAAAGTTGTCAAGGAAAAGTTGAGTTAAATGTCTAAAGTCTATAACAACATAGGATAAAAACGAAAAGTTTTAAAGAAAACGTAGTCTCTATTCAAGTTTCATACAATAATTTACATGATTCATGGTTGATAGAAATAAGGTATATTGGAAGGGTATTAACGATACTACTGAAATGGTTGGCAGTAGGATCAAGCAGGAGGTCAAATACAGACTCAGAAATATGCAGCATGATTCATGGACTGCTTACGACATGCATTGGATTGAGGGATTATGATGTACTTAGTGTTTTTTTGGTCTGATACTGATTGTTGATGTTTGTATAGAGTGATAATGATTGTATAGTGTTTTGGTTGTATAGGTATAGCTTTGTTGAGTTTGGATTTTTTGTTGTTGATCCCTAAATCGGGATTTGGTGTCCTGTAGGATCTTAATATGTACATTGCTGTTTTGGTAATAGAAAATCACTGACCTTATACCAAAACAAAAAAAAAAAATAATTTACATAAAGTTTCAGGACGAAACTTCTTTTTAAGGGGGTAAACTGTAATACCCCATATTTTAACGTATTTTAAGGAGTTAATTTCGTATTTTATATGTATGTTTTTTAAGTATTTTAATTGAGAAATTAAGTTCAATAAAAATATTAAAGAAAGGAAACTTAAATTAATTTTAATCAAAGTAATTATTTTATGTTTATAAGTTACATTTCATGTCACTTTGAGTTTTATTAAATATTTTGAAAAGAGTCTAAAAATAGAATTTTTAGTGTTCCCTAAACTGTTTTAAAACAAGGGCTCAACTGTACTTTCAAACATTAAGGGTATTTATGTAATTGCACGAAAACCTACTTTGGGCCTATAAATACTCCTTCAATAAAAAAATTTCAGATATATTTTGCACTCTAGTGATTTAGGATTTCACACAAAAAAAGGTTCAAAAATTTTCCGAAAAAAAAGCTTCGTCTCCTTTGTTCGCCCCTCCTTGTCGGTGCCGGACCCCCCCGCTGCTGCCCTCGTGCGCACGCCACCTGCTGCCGGCGCCACCTGCAGCCGACCACCACCCTCGCCGGTCTTCTTCCTCCCCTTCTTTGGTATTTTCAAACACCCTATTAATAAAAATTCTTCCTCTTTTCTTTTTAATTCAATCTTACAAAATTCATGTTTATAATTATGTTTAATTATGCTTTTATGATTCTAATGATGTTTTATGAAGTTATGATTATATTTAAAGTATGAATTTATAAAGTTGTTCATGAAATTTTAAATTAGGGTTTATGAAATCATGAAATTTGTAGTTTTATAGTTTTAATGGTCTGAACTTTTATATTATGATCATGAATCGTTGTAGTATGAATTTGTGAAGATTTTATGAAGTTTAGATTTGTTTTTAAGGGTTTTAAAATTGTTTAATGTTGCTGTCCAATTCTTATAATCATGAAAACTAAGAGTAAAAATATTATGAACATGTTTTACTTCATAAATAATTATTTTACAGCATAAATTAGATGTATAATGATGACAATAGATTGTAAAAGAGTTTTGTCCTTGATTTATGATGTTTTGATGAGTTTTTAATGAGTTTTGAATAAATAAATAAAGTTTTGAATTTTTATTAACACGTGTTTATGCTTAAGAAATATAGTAACACGTGAAATAAGTAGTCATAATTATTTTTAATGCGTTTAAATATTGTATAATAATCTTAGGACATGACTATAGTGTTTTATGATCAAAATATGATATTTAGAACGGTTTTAAAGAGTTTTAAAGAAATTTTATAAAGCTTTCATTTTTGGAAAATTACCGAAAATCAAGTTTTTGGTGAAAAAAATTAAAGTATGGAATTGAATAGAGACCATATAAGGAACGTTTTGGACAAGTTTCCAACATAAAAAGTTAGTTTAGAGTTGTTGTAGAAGTTAGTCAACAAGGTTTTAATTTAGTTTCGATTTTCTCTATGTAGGAGAATTCGAGCTAGTTGAGTTTTAGGAGTTGTGGCGGATCACCACTACTTTACAAGGTACGTAAGTACTAAAGGCGAAGTAAAAGTAGATTCATGCTTGGTTGATGACCTTACATGTTATGAATGTGAATATAAATTGTTGCTTGGTTGACTTGCATGAGAAGTACGATTCTTATATTTAGTTGGCATTCCACTTTTATAGCATTTTTAATTTGAGCACGAGTAATTGGAATAGTGCTAAATTATTTCTAGAGTTGGCCAATAGTTAATAAAGAAGAAAGTAAAGTTAGTTAAGTTGATTAGTTACTTAATCAACATGAAAGGTAGTTTGTGAATTTTTATTTACATGATTATTAGAAGTTAATGAGCAAATATATATATATGTAGCCACTCATAGTTCAATGTGTGGTCTAGGAAAGGATAATCGATCAGTTAGCCACTCACTGTTAATGTATGGTACAGGAAGTTTAGTTTAATTGAATGACACACAAATTATTATAAGATCACCTTAAATTCAAGATAATTAATATGGTTTTATTTGACGTCATGCATGCTATTATGTGTTGTTATGCGTGAGTCATAACATTGTTAAACCTGTTAATCACGTAAAGTGAAAGAGGATTTGCACCAAGACTCTTGAAACGTATATAATTTGAGTATGAACAATGGGGGGGGGGGGGGGAA
>PYUH01000348.1:34092-86760 GCA_016808085.1 Suaeda aralocaspica | reverse complement strand
CCAAGCCTTTAATATTACTGTTTAAGTAAGAAAGGTGGAGTTAGAATGATAAAAAGAAGGGGTGTGGATGAAGAGGGAATAGGGAGTATATGAAAGTATGGGATGAATTGATTAAAGTGTTAACGGAAATTTGAAATTAGGGTTAGTGAAAATCATGAAATTTGTGAGTTTTTATAGTTTTAATGCCGTATACTGAACTATTGTAAGTACGGTGATCAATCGACACGTTAGTGTAGTATGACAATTTTGTGAAGATGTTATATGAAGTTGAGATTTGTTTTGTAAGGTTTTAAAATTGTTTTAATGTTGCTTTGTCTGTCCAATTTATAATCAGAAACTAAGAGTAAAAAATATTATGAACCTGTTTTACTTTATAAATAATTATTTACAGCAATAATTAGATGTATAATGATGACAATGTTGTAAAAGAGTTTTGTCCTTGATTTATGATGTTTTGATGAGCTTTTAATGAGTTTTGAATAAATAAATAAAGTTTTTTGATTTTTAACACGTGTTTATGTTAAGAAATATAGTAACACGTGAAAAAGTAGTCATAATTATTTTTAATGCGTTTAAATATGTTATAATAATCTTAGAGAATGACTATAGTGTTTTATGATCAAAAATGATATTTAGAACGGTTTTAAAGAGTTTTTTAAAGAAATTTTTTAAAGCTTTCATTTTTGGAAAAATACCGAAAATCAAGTTTTGGTGAAAAAAATTAAAGTATGGAATTGAATAGAGACCATATAAGGAACGTTTTGGACAAAGTTTCCAACATAAAAGTTAGTTAGAGTTGTTGTAGAAGTAGTAAACAAGGTTTTTAATTAGTTTCGATTTTTCTATGTAGGAGAATTCGAGCTAGTTGAGTTTTTAGGAGTTGTGGCGGTCACCACTACTTTACAAGGTAGATAAGTACTAAAGGCGAAGTAAAGTAGATTCATGCTTGGTTGATGACCTTACATGTTATGAAGTGTGAATATAATGTGTGCTTGGTTGCACTGCATGAGAAGTACGATTCTTATATTTAGTTGGCATTCCACTTTTATGCCTTTTAATTTGAGCAGAGTAATTGGATAGTGCTAACATTATTTCTAGAGTTGGCCAATAGTTAATAAAGAAGAGAAAGTAAGTTAGTTAAGTTGATTAGTTACTTAATCACATGAAAGGTAGTTTGTGAATTTTTATTTTACATGATTATTAGAAAGTTAATGAGCAATATATATATATGTAGCCAATCATAGTTCAATGTGTGGTCTGGAAAGATAATCGATCAGTTAGCCAACTCATGTTAATGTAGGTACAGGAAGTTTTAGTTTATTCATGAATGACACACAAAATAGTTATAAGATCACCTTAAATTCAAGATAATTAATATGGTTTTATTTGACGTCATGCATGCTATATGTGTTTGTTATGCGTGAGTCATAACATTGTTAAACCTGTTATATCAAGGTAAAGTGAAGAGGATTTGCCCAAGACTCTTGAAACGTATATAATTTGAGTATGAACAATGGGGGGGGGGGAATCGTATGGAATAGTGATCTATGACTTCTAATGAGTAGCAAGATGCTGTACTCTTTATTTTTTCTATGCGCTGGAAATTCCGTCACTTTATGTGACATAGCAATACCTTTTTGGAGTTGCTCCCAAGTTGGTGCTAATAGGGTGATTTTAAAGGAAGGAAACACATTCGATGCGAAATCCAAAGTTTAATATAATAAATAATTTTATTGAGTGAAGTCTATGAGCAAGGTGAAGAGTGTAGTCAACGTAAGAATTGTTGTGATTTACGTTTTCTTTTATTTTTAATATTAATCATGTTTTTGCATAGTCATGGTATTTATGTACTACCTGTTGATTGTGTGTTTTGTGTGCATGGGTTTGTCTTTGACTGGCTTACGATGACCCACTTGAGGGCGAGTAGTTGTCTAGCATAAGAGAAAGCTACAGGTACAAGTGGGCATAAGTCAATCAGTGGGCGATGGAGTGAGGTGCTTGCATCGTAGTTTTCATAGTTAAAGCTTTATGGACTGTTACTTATTTTTATTGATGTTGACTTTGTTTGAAGTTTAAAGTTATTTGGTTATGAAGGGCACATTAGATGGGTCCAAAGTGTAATAAAGATTATTTGGTTTGATTTTTGGTTGTTTTGAGTTTATTTTTTTAGTTTTTACTTTGATTTTTTTTTTTTGTTTTTGTTTTTAAAGACTTTTGTGTGTAGTACTTGATAAAGCCTTAGCCGTTATCATGGTGGAAGTAAAACTTTGGTTTTTCCTAGTTGATTAGGAGATATAATAATTATTATCCTTTATATTTTATTATATTTTCGAAAATCTAGAGAAGGAAGTTAGGAGATTACCAGGGTTGTTACATAGATTCCCTCAAAAATTTTTACCGGCTCTCGCTTGCATAAACTAATTTGCTTTTTTCAGTGGTCATATTGGGGTACTCGGCCATAATTTAAATTGCAATCTGGCCATAATTTATTGCAATCAATAAAATTAATAATAGGAATTTAAATACTAAATTAAGAACTAATCAATTAATACTAAACTAAATATAAACATGTTCATGGATTCTCTAAACCTAGGAAGCTAAATTGCTCACTCATAGTATGAAAACTAAAACAACATTAAATTAAAAATTCATAATTCATAAACATAAATAAATAAACAAAAAAAAAAAACCTGCCCGGGGTGCCAAAATACCTTGAGGGGTTATTGCTTGCAAAGGAAAGATACATGGGTTAAAGTAAGGATAACAAGTAATGATAGAGGTGCCAAAAAAAAAATGACAATATTACCTCCCGTAGAAGGGCGACTAGAGATGTGCTTTCTCATGAATACAAGAGCATTTGGAGTCCAACCACTCGAGGAAAAAGAGACCAAGGATTCTCTACTGAACGCGGAATAGGAGACAACCGCCTCTGACCCTAGACATCCTATTTTTTTTTTAAAAAAAGGTAGAAAGAAAGTCAAGCTATAAAATCAGTTGTATTTGGACAATGCCAGCCATGCACTATGGCTCATGGGTACCTACAAGTGTATATATACGAACATGCACGATTTTTAAACCATGCTCAAGGCGTTTCAATAGCTATTCAGCTTAAGAATGAACTATTTTGGCAATCATAGTTCAAGAAGAATCCACTATTCTTCCCATGAGGACAACATGCATGTGTGCCCTACTCTAAATGAGTGCCCTACTCTACATAATCCAATATGCGAGCCCTTCACATAATATGGGAGCATTCGACTCAACACTATCAACACATTCAAGACAAAACTTCAAGAGCACCAAAAAGTCTCATAAAATTTTACCATTTTCGAGTTTCAACAAGTTTGAACCAAATCTGACACTTTTTGGCATAATCAAGAAAATTTGAAAATTTTGAACATTCTTGAAAAGATAATTTTTTTCTCCTAAGACTTAATTTGACTCATTTTCGCTAAGAAATGACCAAATTTAAAGTTTTAGTGAAAAATTATTTCATATGCACTATGTGAACTAATAATGCCATTTAAAGGTGATTTTGGTCAAAATTCAATAATTTGACGAAACTTGCAATTCAGCCTATGACACGTTTTAGAGAACATCCTTATTTATATATTGTTTAATTTGATTCATTGCCCTATGATGATCAAGCTATCAAGTTTCAGCCAATTCAACATATATGAAGAAATGTGGTTAAATGAGAAACTTTTATGTCGCTACTAGCCTAAATGAGCTCAAATTTCAAAGTCTCCAAAATGTTGAACCATTCTGATCAAGACATAATTCTTCAGTAAAACGATCAAGTTCTACAAGTTTTTGACCACTCATGAGCTCACTATTAATGCAACCGATTCATACGAATTGACTCATCTGGGAAACACATTCTTTTCTACTACTACTGCTTCCATGGGCAAGAGAAGTGAGTAATTAAGCATCGTATGCCAAATTGAAGTTTATATCACTACTTTGCACTAAAGTAGACAATTTCAACCATTCAAAATCATCACATTTCATCAAAAAGCTCAAGAAACTACAACCTCCATAACCTAAATCCCTTCATGAACATCAAGCTTAAAACTTCTAGTTCTCACTAGATTCTCAACCATTTGAGTGAAACAACTTGCAAAATGCTACATTCATGCATCACAATCCAAAAACCAACCAAATCACAAAAAATCATCACATACAAAAACCCACATTTCGAGATTTACATGAACATTCACAAATCATGTCAAAAAACAAAAATAAATACCAAAACCATGTAGAACACACTTACTTGAGGTATTGATGATTTTTGTGATTTTAGAACTTTAATTTGAGTTTTGAGGTTTAGAAATGGTGAAGTGAGAGCTAAACTACCGCGGTCCGTGTTTGTGTTTGAATGAGTGAACAAATGAGCAAGAAAGAAAGAAACAAAACAAGGGTAACAGGCCAGGTGCGTTGAGCCGCAAGCCTTGCGCCCACGCACACGGTCTCCCAGCCCGTTGTTTTTCAATTTACTCCTCGATTTTTGTGGGGGGCTTTCTATATGCATAAGGTGAATTTTTAACCCAGAATAATCGCCTCAAAGGATGTATAACTCATAATATCTCCAAATATTCTCGAAAAAGTCAAAGTCAAAATCCTTATTACTACAAGTGCACTATTTATAGTGAACTTTTGACCTTGCATCTTCAACAACTTCCCCATGAAGTTTACTTTTACTTTCCTCAAATGTCACTATCTCTGAACAAAATCATTGACTTGATCACCATCCGCAATGAAGTCAAAATTACGCCATTCCTAGTGAAGTTAAAAGAAAAAGTGCTTCGGTTCCTAGTAAGTCAAAAGATTAAATTCTTTAGCTCTTCCATGAAATGAAACTATTATGATCAGAAAATAGCCATCTCCCCACGAAGTCTTCAATTAAGAATTCTTCCCTAGTGAGTTTACATGTATCAATCCCAAGCAGTCAGCACTAGACAAACTCAGGAGATGCATCAATCCCAAGCAAGTCGCACTGGACATACTCAGGAGATCCTCGAAAATACATCATCATGCAATAATCCCCGGAAAATAAGCCTAAGGCGAACTTCCTAAAATTCACAGTGATCAACAATGCTTCAATGGCCATCACTCCCCAATGACGGCCTGGCATTTCTCTATGGGTCATTGACGACCCCAAAATCATAAAAATAAAATTCCCTAGTGATCTCGACTTTACACAACAGATCCCTAGCGGAGTATAAGTCGAAATATTCATTCCCAATGAATGTGGAGACAAGGAGCCCTTCCTTGGCCCTTCATGTACATCACAAACAAAGCGACACAATTTTGATAGTTACCATATTCCCCAGTGGATTAACTATCAGCATGAATCTTGACAAATTTATTCCCTAGTGAACACTCTATGTCAAAATCATCAACATGAAAATCAGTCACCATATTAATGAAATCCTCCTAGCGAGGTAAATCAATCATCACACAAGATCAATTATCCAACCAACACATCACGGACACCGTCAGAGACGTTCTTCTCTATCATCAATAGCCAACACCTAGCTACTCTTTATCAACAACATCAATTTATGGACTCAAGGATATCACAACAACAATTGATGCTTACGACTTCCTATAACACAACATTTTTCACAAACAGCATGGATGCTTACGACTTCCTATTATACGAATTTTCCACAAAACAGATCATATGCTTATGATATTGTCCTACATCATCTTCCATAGGTTAAGTTAGAGACACCTGAAGAATTATCATACCATCATCTTCCTATACGTTTAAAACTGAAGACATTGAAGGAATTATATAATCATCGTATGTTCCTATATGATTAAGCTAAAGACACCAAAAGGGAGTTCTCTAAAGATCGAGGCGTTAACGAAAGTAAAACCTACCAATAGCATGCTTTTTATACAATAAAGATGCATCTGAAGGAAATAGAAGACAATTATCCACTCCAAAGGAACGAGGCACTTCCTAAGGAGATGACACATCTACAGGCATTTGTGAGAATAACATTTGTTTTGCAAGTACTAATACTTTGGCTTTCGTCATACGGGACTATTCGTCTCTACAGACTTAGCCAAAGTAGGGGCTTCTGTAGAGACCTATATATGTCCCTGCCCTTTGGCCGATGATAAACATATACCACGTCGCTAACCAGTCTGGTCTTGAAAGAAAGTCGAAAGATTAACCCAAAAAAGTCATATAAAACTCTAAAACCTTAGAAAACCAAAATAACCCAAAATATTTTTATTTATTTATATCATTTCATTTTCATTTTATTTTATTTTCCATATGTTTATGGATTTTTTCCACATTTTATAAAAAATGCTGACGACTTTCTAAACGCTAAAAAACATCTTTCCGTAAGAACGAGCCAAAACGTAGTTATGAAGAAGGTAAACGTTCGAGCGAAGTCATAGGCCCAAGGTGAACCTTCTCCTCCGAGTCCAACAGAGGTATGAGAAGGAGGATTCCTTTTTCTTTCTCTTAAAGCATGAGGTAAGGGATGAAGTAAGTAAGAAAAGGATGGTTGATGTAAGCGTACGTGCTCTCCAAGGCCCATAGTACAAAGGGAATGTTCTGCGATATTTCGGAAAAGGGGGACAGCGACGTGGTGGGAGCGCAAACGTGTGCATGGGCGCACACCTTGTGCCCTAGCATATGCCATTCACCTACACTCACGCACAACACTTCGAATATTTCGTGATCTTAGCATTTGGCATTTGAGCAAGTTAGCATTCTTTCGTCATTGATCCATAAATTCTCATTTTCTTTCGAATCTTCTCTTCTTTATTTTTCTTCATCAAAAAAATCGCAAAAACATTTTATTTTCTTTTTAGTTTATTAGTTTGTTATTCTTATATTCATAACATTCATCTCATTATTATTATTATCATATAGCATTCTTCTTCACGTTCGGTAATATTCGGGTTGGATTCTTCAAGGCGATTTCAAGTCCGCTTACACTAGCACGCAAGGTATCTATAGAGGCCACCATAATCAACTCTTTCTTCTCCAAGTTCATCTTCAATTTATCATCATATCTCAAGTTCTCTATTTCTTATCATCCATCATCATCATCATTTTTGTTGTTATTGTTATTGTTATTGTATAATAATTATTATTATTATCGTTGGATCCAACTATGTTAGCTTTCTAAACTCCCATTTACCTTTCAGTTTATTTTAATCCATGAAATATTGACGAATAAATGATTTGGATGTAATAAAGTACGAAAAATCGAAAGATCATACCTAGGCCTTAATGCTTTCATGAAAATGATTACATGATAATGTGTTATTATATAATTTTTATTTGCTTGAGTATGATTACATGTTTTAAAAATCTTATAACACAATCACATGATTTAATGTCAAAAGCATGACGCATGAGCTCTATGTGCTCTTAAGCTTTTGTAACATGTTTTATCGCTTCCATATATACGTGATTGCACTTGTATGTAAACCATGATGTTGGCTTTTCACATAGATTTGGGATAATAAGAAAGACCGGGTTTTGAAAGTCACATAAAGTCACTGAGTCATAAAGACTGAATCATTGAATAGGTTAAATGGAATATAAGCGAAGTGATCACTAAACCTAGCAAATACGTGTGCATTAAGTGAACTCACCTAGTAAGCACTCAAGTGGTACACCCTTTAGCTCAATCCCATTGTAATTTGCTTGATATCCATGAGAGATTACAAAAGAGATCTAGTAAAGGACAACTCGACTTGGTGGTACCTCATCCCCGAACCCGTGAAACTGATCCACGACCTAACCATTAGGAAGCCGTCGTACCTCACCTTTTCTAGTGAGAATGCGGTGATTTGGTATGTAAGACTCTATGGAGTGCGATTGTTGGCCTTACTGGAGTTTCGTTCCAAGCGAAGCATACTCACCATACGCAATGGCCCATCCCTGGTCTAAAGAACAAGGATATAACATCAACATTGACTCGTGGGCACCACATTTTTCCGACGTCCACAAATCAACAAGGCAGAGGAGAATTCAAGTAATGATCAAGCGCTGCACAAGGTAGGTAGAAAACCTATGCAGATCAAAAGCATAGGGAAGTTGAATTTGAAGTTGGTCAAAAAGTATTACTAAATTTTCACCAATCAAAGGCGTTATATGATTTTCTAAGAAGGGAAAGTTAAGTCCAAAGTACATGGACCATATGAGATGTTACAGAAAATTGGGGAGGTAGCTTATAAGCTAGCCTTACCCATGGAATTAAGCAAGGTGCATAACGTTTTTTTATGTGTTGCAATTGAGGAAGTGTATTTCAGATAAGTGACATGTTGTACAACCAGAGACAATTAAGTTAGATCAAAGCTTACTATGAGGAGAGACCCGTCAAAATCTTTGATAGTAAAGTACGTGGTACTCGAAGGAAAGGTGTCAAAATAGTGAAAGTTTTGTGATTAACCAAGAAAACGGAGGAAGCGAACTTGGGAAGCAGAGGATATGATGAGAAAAAATTATCCAAAATTTATAGGTTAGTTGTTCTTTCGCACATTTTTCTAAATTTTGCAAAGTTTCAGTGCTTTTTAGCAACTTTTTACACTTTTGCTCTCAAGATTAGTAGTAAACAGTCAAGGAGTGTTAGAAAAATGTTGAATAAGTGTCTAAAATTATAGCAATTAAGGTATAGAAAAGAAAAGTTTTCAAAAAGGGCACTTAAAGTGTAGTCTCTACTTCAATTTCTATGCAATACTTTACCCAAAGTTTCGGGACGAAAACTTCTTTTAAGGGGGTGTAGAAGTATTTTTGTGTATTTTATAAATAAATTAAGACTTATAAAGTGCACTTTAGTATTTTTAGAGTCGGAATAAATGTTTTATTAATTAAAAGGATTTTATTAATTAAAGATTTAAATTATTTATTCTGGGGATTATATTTTTATAAAGTATTATTTAGTTTAATATTTCATAAAGAAGAATTAGAAAGTTTCCAAATCAGGTTTTTAGGGTTTCCTAATTGTTTTTAAATTAGGGACAAAAGTTAATTCCACCATAGAGTATTTTAATAATTTCACAAAAAAATGATTTTGGGCCATAATTACCCCCTTATGTCATGAAGTCGGTTTCTAAATCCCCATTTGATTTCTTGAGCCTCAAGCAAAAAAAAGAGAGAAAAGGAAAATAAAAAATAAAAACCCTAAACCCTAAGCTACCCACCTCACCACCGGCCACCGTACCCTCAATTCCCAGCTACCTTGGACCATTAGCAGACGCGGATAACCGCATCCATCGCCAAAAGCACCGGCTGACATCGTTTGTCCTCCCTCCTCTCTTTTCCCCTTTTTCGGCATTGGGGTAAAAATAATAATAATAATAATAAAAAAAAATAAAAACTTCTTAAATATAATTCTAATCCTATTTAGAAGAGTTTTTAATAATTATGTTTAAGCATATTTTAATGTTTATGATAATGTTTTAATTAGTATAATCATGTTTTAAAAGTTGTCCATAGATTTGTTTTTACGGTTCATAAAAATTGCATGAACTTCTTAATTTTATGATTTTAATGTTTTAAATTGACTTATGATGATTATCTATTATTCTTGTGATGATTTATGATCAAATTATGAAGTTTAGAATGATTTTTAAGAGATTCTAAGTGAATTAATATGTTGGAAACTTATACAAGTATGAAAAGTTTTAGTTATAAAATTAGTCGATGCTATATATAATTTAGAATTATAATTTTTTATGCATAAAACTATTGTTAATAATGACTAGGACATAGTTATAGTCTTTTATGCTAAAATCATGAAGTTTAAAGGTTTTTAAAAGAAGCTTTTAAGCAATATTATATTGCTGTAATTTTATGAAATCATGAAATATAAAGGTTATTGAAAGGAATTCAATGAGTAATATATGAAATTAATTAGAGACAGTAGAGGTTGTTTTAGTTGATTTTTAGACACATAGAAGTGTTTTAGTGTTGCTGTAAAATTTACACAAAGAAGGTTATTGATATTTTAAAATATGTTTTGTAGGAAGCTTCGCGCTAAGCACTTTAGTCGTTGGGCGATTCATCGTTACTATACAAGGTACGTAATATAAAAGGCGTTTGCATAAGTTTGGAATAATTTTAGAATTGTTAAGTGCATAAGTGTCATGCTAGAAGCTTTATGGTGTTTGAGAGAAGTTTGATCTATATTTTATTATAAGATCAAGTGTGGTGGTAATACATGATGACATGTTTGAGCTTATGTTATGACTACTGTGGTTACATTCCTTACAATATTATCAATTATTAAATCCATGAAGGTTGAAATGTATTATTGAAATAAGATGACTAGTAGTCAATGTAGAAGGAAGAGTAATAAGGTGTTGTTTTACATGAGCAAAAAGTAAATTGTTTTTTGAATTTTCTTCACATGCAAAGGTGGACATGTGCTGTTCGTGCCGTCGTGGGCCATGCCAGACCGACAGGAGGGGGTGCCATGCCGTGTCATGCCGTGCTAAGGGGGAAGGCATGCCGTGCCATATCACCAAATCACACCTTGTCCATGGCTCAACACAATCCACGCTTGGCGGGCAATGGCGTGCCGGCCCAAAGCCATCAAGGTTTTTAACAAAAAACAACAAAGGTAAAAAATCAAAAAAAAAAAAAAGTTATATTATAATTTTTGTTAACATTATTTATATAATATTATTTATATTTTCTTAATATAATTTATAATTTATTATTTATTAACAATCAAGCGTAGGTCGTGCTAGCGGGTCAAAAAATCATGTCGTTCGTTGTGCTCGTGTCGATCTATTTTATTTTGTTCACGCCACGACCACAGCTCACCTTTGTTTCTCGTGTTGTGCTGTGCCACTGTGGACTCGGTGCGGGCCGGTTTACGTCACGTCATGCTTGGTTGCCGCGTGCCGGCCCAGACCATGTCCCCCTTTATTCACATGTTAGTATAAAGGTTAAATGGCAAAAAATTATCCACTTACGTTTTGGGTGAATAAGAAGGAAAGGAACGCTTAGGGTAGTAGTGACAAGAAGGAAAGCAGGGGAGGAAAGAAGAAGAAGAAGAAGAAGAAGAAGAAAGAAGAAGGAAGAAAGAAGAAGAAACGAAGAAGAAGAAGAAGAAGAAGAAAAGAAGAAGAAGAATGAAGAAGAGAAGAAGAAGAACAACAACACAACAACAAGAAGAAGAAGAAGAAGAAGAAGAAGAAGAAGAAGAATAAGAAGTACGAAGAAGAAGAAGGAAGAAGAGAAGAGCAGGAAGAAGAAGAAGGAAAGAAGAAGAAAAATGCAATAATAATAATAATAATAATAATAATAATAATAATAATAATAATAATAATAATAATAATAATAATAACAACAACAACAACAATAATAATAATAATAATAATAATAATAATAATAATAATAATAATAATTAATGAAGAATAATTAATATTGTGAATCATGTTTGATTGTGTTATACAGTCATATATGTTGATGTTACATGTGAGTAATAACAAGTTCAATATATAATTGATAACCACGTCAAGTTAAAGAGGATTTGCATCAAAACTCTTGTACCGTATAACCTTGAGTAGGAACCATGTGAGGACTTATAAGGCCTTGTATTTTATGACTTCTAATTGGAGTATAAGACGTTGTACTTCTTATTTTTTATTAATGTGCTATAATTCCGTCACTTCATCTGACATAGGTAATACCTTGTTGAAGTTGCTTCATTCCAAGTTGGTGCCCTTTTGGGTGATTGTTATAGGAGGAAACTAATGCTAAACCCAAAGTTAATAATTAAATGGTTTAAAGTAAAGTGAGTCACTGTTACAAGTACTTATTGGTAAAGGTAAGACTACATGTTTAATTTTCACGTTCTTGCCTAGAAATATTCATGTTACTGTGTTGTTTAGTCTTTTGTAGTTATGTACACAACTTTTCTATTTACGTGTTTTGTGTGCATGGCCATGTCTTTGTCTTGGCCCTATAATGACCCATTTCAATGGATAATATGAGGCTAGAATAAAGAGAAAGCAATAGGTACAGGTGGACATAAGTCCATCATGTTGGGAATGACTGAAGAGGGTTTCTGTTTCTCTCTCTTCATCCTTTTGTTTTGGATGTGCTTTATATATTGTTCATTTGTGACGGTTGTTATCGTTGTTATGTTAGGACTAGCGATCGTTTTTAAGTTTGCAAGTTCCAAGCTATAATTAAGTATTTTTAAACTGGTTTAACTATTTGGTTTTGAAGTTGACTTTAAATTTATTTTAAAGGTAGAAGTCTTCCACTGTATTACTTTGATGAAAGCCTTACCCGTTTTTCACACTGGCAGTAATAATTTGGTTTTTCCTAAATTAGTAGTAGTATTTTAATAAATGTTTTTAAAAAAATACGTAGGAAGTTCCCAAGGTGTTTGAACAGGGCTAGTTGCATATCTATCAAAAATAAACCTACAACTCCAACTAATGTAGCTCGGGAAGTAGGAATCGAATCCACACGGAGACACTGAATTTCTACTACTTCTAAAAACCTATTCTGTTGTAAGGGGCCTTTGAATTGGTAACTAACTAGGACAACAACATGTTTTTCTCCTCTCTTTGCTTGCCCTCTAAGATTGCCAAACTGTGAGTAATGTTTTGTGTTTGAGCTACATAATCTACCTGAACTTCTTGTTGATTGTTATAATTTGGTAGAAATTGATAATCTTCATAGTGTTAGTTTAAACAATGATGTATCTTCATGTAATGTTGGCATGTGTATTTTGACTGGAGGTTCTTATCCTATTATTCTTGTAATGGCTATTAGGTTGAATATTTGTATGCAGGGCTGTTCAATCGGATCGATCCAAAAGGTTGGATATAATTTCGGGTCAACTTAATATCGATTCGACTAATTAAGACCTGATTACAATCGGATATCCAACTTTTCAATATCCAATAATCTTGGATCGGATAGCCAGATATTCGATGATCCGAGTTGCTTGTTTTTTTTTTTTTTTTTAACCTCTTTTCATAGTTTACTTTTGAACTTTTTTTTTACTTTTGATAGTTGACTTTTGTACCTTTTTATTTAAACCAAAGGAGAGGGAAACAAACAAATATACAATAAAGCAAGTACTCAAGTACTACTTTGCAACCTCTTCAACCTAATAAAACAGGAGAAAGAAATGGACAATAAACACAAGTTCACAACATCACAATTCACAAGTTCACAACAATACAACAAAATAAATTAAGTCCAAAGCAAAAGCCAAAAACCAAAGCATAAGTCCACCATTTTAAGTTCTAACAGCCTCGAATCCTCACTACATAACAAATCAGCAAGTTAGTCTAAAACATAACAAACATCAGTACAAAGTTTATGTAATACCCCATATTTTAACGTAGTTTAATGAGTTATTTTCGTATTTTATATCTATGTTTTTAATATTTCTATTGAGAAATTAAAGTCAATAAGAATATTAAACAAAGGAAATTTAAATAAATTTTAATCAAGTAATTATTTTGAAAACTTTCTAAAAATAGAAATTTTAGAGTTTCCTAAATCGTTTTAAAAGAAGGGCATAAAAGTAATTTCAAACATTAAGGGTATTTACGTAATTGCACCAAACCCTGCTTTGGGGTCTATAAATACCCCTTAAAACACAAATTTTCAGATTTAAATTGCAACTAGGTGATTTAGGATTCCAAAAAAAAAATTGGGAGAAAAAGAAAGAGAGAAAAAAAACTTTCGAAAAAAAAAAGTCGGAAGAAGTTTCCGAAATTGAGAAAAAACCGCAGCTCGCCGGTCTCCTCCCCCTTCGCCGCCACTTCCTCGCCAGCAACTCCCTGTGCCGCCGCTGCTGCAGCCCATCGGCCACCTCTCCTCCCTTTTGTTTTGGTATAATTTTCAAAACTTCTAAAAAAAATTCTTCTTCTCCTTTTTCTTTTTGATTCAATCTTGCAAATTCATGTTTATATTTATGATTAATCATGTTTCTATAGTTTTAATCAAGTTCTTATAAAGTTATGAATTATTTTAGAGCATGAATTTATTTGTTGATCATGAAAATTTAGATTAGGGTTTATGAAATTATGAAATTCTTGATTTTGAGGTTTTTTAATGATTTAAATTTCAATATTATGATCATGAATTGTTGTTGGGTCAATTTATGATGATTTTGTGAAGTTTAGATTGATTTTTAAAGGTTTTCAACATAAGTTATATTGCTGCCCAAAATTTGCAATCATGAAAATCAATAGAATAAATACTGTGAACATGT
This sequence comes from Suaeda aralocaspica, assembly GCA_016808085.1. Classification (NCBI taxonomy): domain Eukaryota; kingdom Viridiplantae; phylum Streptophyta; class Magnoliopsida; order Caryophyllales; family Amaranthaceae; genus Suaeda; species Suaeda aralocaspica. The sequence goes on along the minus strand of PYUH01000348.1, from coordinate 72,526 downwards.
TCTGTTTTATGAAAAATTATTCTAAAGCATAGATATGATTCATGATGATGTTAGTGGATTGCAAAAGAGTTTTATGATGAATTCATGATGTTTTTTATGAGCTTTTGATGAGTTTTAGATAAATAAATAAAGCTGTAAATTTTTATTAGCACATGTTTATGCCCAACAAAAATAGTAACATGTAACATAGTAAGTTATAGTTGTTTCTAATGCAACTAAGTATTATATATTGATCCTAGTACATGACTACAGTGTTTTATGATCAAAATATGATATTTAGAAAGGTTTTAGCGTGTTTTAAGGAAGTTTACAAAGCTGCCATTTTTGGATAATTACCGAAAATCAAGTATTTTGCAATGGAAAAATTAAAATAAAGTATGGAATTGAATAGAGACCATATAGGGAATGTTTTGGACAAGTTTCCAATGTTGAAAGTTAGTTTAGAGTTTTTGTAGAACTTAGTCAACAAGGTTTTAATTTAGTTTCGGTTTCTCTATGTAGGAATCTTCGATCTAGTTAACTTTTAGAAGTTGTGGCGGACCACCACTACAACACAAGGTACGTAAGTACTAAAGACAAATATAGAAATTAGAATTCATGCTTGGTTGATCTTATATGATATGTTGTTGTGCTTGATTGGATTGTGAATTGACATCCATGACAAGTTTTATTAGAAGCATGGTTTTATATTGTTTTGACATTCCACATCTATAGTAATATAAATTCTCAAGCTTGAACTGGAATGTTATAACTAGTTTAATATTGGCCAATAGATTATTGAAGAAGAAAGGAAGTTATTTAAGTTGATTAGTTGCTTAATCAACAAGAAAGGTAGTTTGTGAATTGTTATTCACATGCATGATTAATAGAAGTTAATGAGCACATATTTTTTTTATACATGTTGCCACTCACAGTTTAATGTGTGGTCAATAAGAAAGTAAATAGTTAGCCCCTCATAGTTAATGTGGGGTAAAGGAAGTTTAGTTTAACTAAAGGTCAGATATAAGATTATTTATAGAATCACTTTAAATCGAAGATAATTAATATGGCTTGTGTGATTGTATGTGTTTATGCTAAAATCCGTTCTAGAGAGCAAAACTTAGCTGGTTCTGGCTATAGCTAGATAATTATTGTTTTTTTTTTTTTTTTCAATTTGATGTAGAAAGGAAATAATGCAAGGATAGGAGTGGGGGATACACCAGATGTGGTGATGCGGAAAACCCCCCTAAATCAGGGTAAAAAAACCGTGGTGGCTTTGAGTCCACCAGTCCACTAGTTAATAAAGTTGTTTACAATTACAATGTATGATGCTAGCTAGGTAGCTATAATCAACTGCTCTAAATATCTAGCTCAAAAATATAAATAGAGTTTAAGTTGTACGTATAGTTGAACAATAATAATAAAAAAGTATTAGTTTTCTTATGATAATGTTGTGTCTTTTTTCCCCTCCAATTTATACAATAACCGCTCCTCATAGCCGTTGTCCCCTCTTTGAATTGGTTATCCCTTTGGAATATATCTGGCTTGAATTATAGACTAGATTCAAGCTAGTTTGAAATGCTGCTCCTATTTTTTAGGCATGATCTTCTCAGTATCTTTGAATCATCTTCCAAGTTCTTCTCCTTCTAGAAGCTCCTTGGAATATTCTTCTTCTGACTCCTTGATTTACGGACCCACTACTCTGACCAATTCCAATCTGTAGTTGTTAGCTGGGTACCTACATAGCTGGTAATCAAGCTAGATTATAGGTATAAATTTTAGCCATAACAATTTGCCCCTAACTTGTAAGCTGGGAGCTTCCAGCTACCGGGTTGCAAGTTACCGTTAAAGCTCGACACACTTTCCAAGCAACAAACGGTTAAAATTAGAAGCAATAATTAACTCCTTAGGTTTAAGTAAAAAGAGGAAAATATGAAAAGATTTGGCAGTTAACACAATAAATAAAAAGGTAACCGTTATCTTTTCTCCTCCCCTTATAAATGCGCCTCCTTCCCTACTATACTTTCTTCACCTTTGCAAATTTCTTTGGAAAGAAAATTTGATAATTCGACTTTATTTCTGTATGAATTCACGAGTTTCAAGACGATTTAGCTTATCATGTATTGAGATCTTCTCCCTTCTTTCTTTGTTTTGCTTCCTTCCTTTAGGTGTCACAAGTATCTATTAAGGTTTAGGAATTATGGGTAGAGCTAAGGACGATGTGATGGTTGTAATAACAGAGGAGCGTATACAGCAAGTTGCGATAATGGGTCTCTTCCCTGAGTCTGCTAGATTAGTGGTCCCCACTTCTAGTCAGCGTCTTGAGACTTGTCCCCCTGACAATGTCTTTTCTTCGAATACCCTTTCACTATTGGGTTTACTTTTCCTTTTGTTGGGCTAGTTAGGTCTGTTCTAGAGCGTCTAGGTCTAAGTCCGGGGCAGTTACAACCATCATTTTGGAGGATTTGCAAGGTGGTTGAGGAAAAAAGCAATGAATGGGAGCTAGATTTTGGGTTAGACGACTTATTAGCTATATATTACATTAGAAAGGTAGGTCCTGGGTATGCTACCCTAAAGGTTAGGATAGCTGGGAACAAGCTGGTGGATGATGAGGGGGCGCCTGATAAGGGTTGGAAGAGTAGGTACTTCTTTGTGGAGAAGTCCTCCCTTGGTGAAGAGGGAAAATGGCTGGTTAGTGGAAGGAATGCTACAATTATACGTATGGTTTCTTTGTTCAGTTTCCTTAATACTTTTATTAATCTTGTTCTTACTTACTTTCTTTTGCAGTTCACTCTCCTCCTCCTCTAGTCACTGAAAGCCAGGCTACCAGGGAATTTCTAAGCCACCCTATTGAGGAAAGGACTTTTGACGCTACTAAAGAACCTACTACTTCCACTCCAGCTAGGTCTTCTGGTATGGATTCCTTCTCGCTTGTTGGTAATTGTTTCTCTAGAAAGGGTATTATCTATCTAGCTGTGTTCAACATTGGTCCAGCTATGTCTAACACTGGTCTAACTATGTTTCCTACAGCTCTAAAGGAGATGACTTTTGAGGATGCCAGGAGGAGGGCTTCAAAGAGGAAGTAAGCCAGCAGCAGCACAACCAACTCTGCGAACACAGGCTCGAAGCCTGTGGAGGCTGCTGTCATCATGCCACCTCCTGCTAAATTTCCTAAGTAATCTGAACCTGTTCCTGTGGATGACGTGGAGCTGTCTTTTCCTCCTACCTTCTTAGCTAATGAGGGTGTAGAGGAAGGGGTGTGGTGTCACGCCAAGAAGCTGCTATTTCCAGCTGCTAGGCAGCGTCTTAACAACTTCTCTCCTGACGCTATGTTGAGCCACGCAGTTGGCCAATCTCTTCAGGTTAGTTATTCTCCTAGTGAGTCTTTCTATGTATGCGCTTTCCTATTGTTCGCTCTTCCTAACTTACTTTTATGTAGGCCCTCCAAAGTACCTTAGCTGTTAAGAACTTCATGAAGGGGTTCACCACTAAGCATTGTCAACTGTTACTCAAGGTGGACAAGCTGATAACTGAGAACGAACTCCTTAAGACACAGCAAGCTGAAAAGGTAGACATGGCGGTGGCTGAATTGAAGTCCAAGCTGGAAGAGGATTTCAAATCTATCCTGGAGGAGAGGGAGAAGGAGCTGGTGAACAAAAACAGGAAGCTAGAGCAAGAGCTGGAGGATCTAAGGGAGGAGAATAGGGATGTAGCTGCTTCCTCCCTCATGAGGGGGAGAGCCATGAATGCCTACGAAGTCTATCACAAGGGGGCTACGGCTAAGGGTTGCCAGGCTGTGGTAGAATAGTACTTGGAGCATTTTGGCAGCTTGGCCGACCTCCTTCCTACTTCCTCTGATCCTGTTGACGCTGCTCCGCCTGGTGATGCTGCTAGCTTGGCTGGTAAAGGGGAGGCAGGTACCGTAGGGCAGACTCCTACCCCTGTAGCTGTCCTTCCTCTTGTTGAAAGCCAAGCGGGAGGAGAGCTAGAAGCAGCTAGTGGAGATGCTTAAAGTTATTATATTGATGATTGCTAGCTAGCTTTAAGTTAAATTGTATGCATACCTTGTGTCGGGTAAGTGGTTAGGTTACTTTGTTGGCCAGCTGTGGGCTGCTTTGTCATGTGTTTTGATTGCTGGGGCAGCTTCCAGCTAGTATCCACTTCCCCTTTGACAGCGTTATAGCTTTGAACGACGTCTGGGCCTTAGTTGCTACTCTGTATGGAGTATCTAGACTCCTAGGTTGCCTATCTAGGGTCTGCTTATATTAAGACAATTGTTAGCTGTAGTTGTTGGTGTTTCCATCAACAACCTTTTAATGCTTAAGTTAATTATTCAATAATTTCGTAATTAAGAAAATAATACCATAGCTAGGAGAGTCGTGTTGACTTGGCTTACTTGTTAGCTAGGTTGTGCTTTCAACCTGATCTAGAAGTGGTAAACCTTTAGGTTGGATGCATTCCAGCTTCCAAGTACTTCCTTTCCTTGTGTTGTAGCTAACCTGTAAGCACCATTGCCTATAACCTTTATGACTTGGTACGGTCCTTCCCATTGTGCAGCTAGTTTTCCAGCATTCTCTTCTTTGGTGTTGGCAAAAACCTTCCTTAACACCCAAACTCCTAGCTGAAATACTTTTGCTGTGACGTTTTTGTTCAAGCTTCTAGCTACTATATTCTGTTGGGCAACCATTCTAATGAGTGCGTTGTCTCTTAGCTCCTCTAAAGTATCCAGGTCATTAGCTAGCTGCAACTTGTTTACCTCTTGTGTCATCAGTCCATATCAGGCTGTTGGTATAACTATCTCAGTAGGTAATACAGCTTCACATCCATATACTAGAGAGACGGGTGTTTGTCCCGTAGCTGCTCTAGGTGTGGTCCTGTTAGCCCATAGTATTCTAGGTAGCTGTTCTACCCATCTTCCCTTCTTAGCTTCTAACCTTCTCCTGATCCTATTAATTATTAACTTGTTGCTTGATTCAGCTTGCCCATTTGCTTATGGGTACCTAGGAGTTGTTGTAGTTCAAATGATATTCCATTCGCTGCAGAAGTCTCTTGTTTTATCACTTATGAATTGCGACCCGTTGTCACACACAATCTCGGAAGGAATCCCGAACCTGCATATTATGTTATTCTAGATAAAAGAGACTACCTCTTTGTCTTTAACCTGCTAGTAGGCATCCGCTTCGATCCACTTGGAGAAGTAATTGGTAAGTGCTAGCACGAATACTTTCTGACCTGGAGCTGGTGGCAGTTTTCCCACGATATTCATTCCCCATTTCATGAAAGGCCATGGTGTTAGTGTTGGGTGCAAGACTTCGGAGGGTTTGTGAGACATGCCAGGATGTCTTTGGCAACTATCGCATCTAGCTTCGTACCTGTATGCGTCTTGCCTAACAGTCGGCCAATAATATCCGTAGCTGAGGATTTTGTTTGCTAGTGACCTTCCAACTATGTGTGATCCACATTGGCCGTCGTGGAACTCCTTTAGTTGTTTCTGCCATTCTTCCTTTTCTAAGCATCTCTGGAGTATCCCTCTAGCTGATATTTTAAATAGAACTCCCTGGATGAGCTGGTACCTGGATGCCTTGAACCTAATCTTTCTAGCTTCTAGCTTTTCCTCTGGCATGATGTCATGCTGCAGATAGTTGTAGAGAGGTTTGGTCCATGATTGGTCGTTAGCAGCTTGGGTGTTCTGATCCTTTGGTATCTGAGTAATTTTGAAGGGGGTGAAATAGGCTGATGCTTGTTTGGCTAGCTCTAGGTAGCTAGTCATTTTGGAGTACTTGTTGTGAATTCCCCTGTGACTTGGCTGACTAGAAGTATATTGTCACTATATACCTCTAAACATGTTGCCCTAAGTCTTTAGCCATTGTCATACCTGCAAAAAATGCCTCGTATTCTGCTTCGTTGTTGGTTGCTTTGAAGTCGCAAGCGACAGACCGTACTATCTTGTCCCCTTATGGCGACTTTAGTACTATACCTAGCCCTGCACCTCTGAAGTTGGTGGAACCATCTACAAACATTTTCCATACCTGGTTGCTTTGTACCTAATTGACCTCCTTCATTTCCAGTAGTGCAGCTTGTTCTAGGTCAGGACTAAAGTCAGCCACAAAGTCAGCTAGCGCTTGTGACTTGATTGCGGTTCTCGGGTGATATCGTATGTCGTAACTGCTCAATGTTATTGCCCACTTTGCCATTCTGCTAGATAGCTCTGGCTTTTTTTAACACAACCTTTATAGGATAGTTAGTCATGACTAGTGTAGGATAAGACTCAAAATAATGTCTAAGTTTTCTAGAGGTCGTAGCTAGTGCTAAAACAAGTTTTTCTGATGAGGAGTATCTAGTTTCAGCATCTAGAAGTGACTTGCATACATAGTAGATGAGAAGTTGCTGATTGTCAGCTTCCCTTGCTAGAACTGCGCTTTTAGCTTTACCGCTCACGGCTAGGTAGAGCTGTAAGCACTCTCCTACTTAAGCTTTGGATAGCAGAGGTGGCGACATTAAGTACCGCTTCAATTCTTTTAAAGCATTTTCATGGTCATCTGTCCATTTAAAACCTTTATTTTTTCTTAAAACATTGTAAAACAAGTGACATTTGTCAGATGACCTAGAAATGAAGCGGTTTAATGCTGCTACCCTGCCAGTCAGCTTCTGCACTTCTGTTAGATTTTTAGGTGATTGAATGTTTATTATAGCTCTAACCTGGTCGGGGCATGCTTCAATGCCTCTCTGGGTCACTATGTACCCTAGGAACTTACCTACAGCTACTCCAAACGAGCATTTTAAGGGGTTTAGTTTCATGCTGTATTTTCTTAATTCCTCGAAAGTCTGCCGTAGGTGCTCTATGTGATCGTCAGCTTTCTTTGACTTTGCCAGCATGTCGTCTATGTACACCTCCATTGTGTCTCCTAGCTGGTCTTTAAACATTTTATTGGCCATCCTTTGGTAGGTAGCTCCAGCGTTCTTCAATCCAAAGGGCATGACTTTGTAGCAATATATTCCCTTGTCCGTCATGAAGGCCATCTTTTCTTGGTCTTCTGGGTACATTAGTATTTGGTTGTACCCTGAGTAAGCATCCAAGAAGGTGAGCATCTCATGTCCTGCCGTTGCGTCCACCATAGTGTCTATATGTGGTAAGGGGAAAGGGTCTTTCGGGCATGTCTTGTTTAAGTCTGTGAAGTCTATGCAAACTCTCCATTTACACAGTTTTTGCACCTCTTCGTTGATTACTTGGTTCTTCTCTGGTGCGAATTTCCTCCTTTTCTGCTTCATTGGCTTCGTAGTTGGATCCACGTTCAGCTTCTGTGTTATGACCTCTAGGTCTATACCTACCATGTCTTCGTGGGACCATGCGAAGCAATCTGCGCTTTCCCTTAGGAAGGCTAGGATTCCCGACTTTTGGCCTCCGGTCAAGCTATCTCCTAGTTGGACCACTTGCTCTGGCTTGAATGGATCTAGCACCACTTCATCTAGCCGTAGCTCGTCAGGTCCTATTGGCGCTAACCCTTCCTGTAATTGCTAGATGTTTGTCGGCTTTGGTTTCAATGTCCTTTTGTAGCAATCCCTTGCTATCTTTTTGTCTCCTACGATTATCAAGACTCCCATGGTGAAGGGAACTTTAGTGCTTGGTGGAAGGTGGATGGTACAGCTCTCATCTTGTGGATCCAAGGTGTCCCTAGAATGACGTTGTACGCAGAAGGACAATCTACCACGTTGAACCTGCTTATCATGTTCATGCCTTCTACCCAGGATGTCAGGTTGATTTCTCCATCTGTGTGCTTCGTTTCTCCACTGAACCCCACCAATACTTTAGGCGTCTTGGTCATATCAGCATCTTTCAGTCCCATTTCTTTTAGCGCGCTTTTGAAGATTGAACAGGTTGTCGCACACCTCTAAAAAATAACCGAACAACTCTAACTAATATAGCTAGGGAAGTAGGGATCGAATCCTCAGTGAAGCTAATAAATTCTACTAGCTCTAAAAAGCCTAAAGCATGTAATAGGCCTTGGTGGAAATTTCGGTAAATGGTTTCTAGAACTAAGAAGACTAAGAATTGAAACTAAAGAAATGACGGGAAATTAACGATTAAACTCTATTAATGGAAACCTAGGGCTATCGGTTCACTATGATCAATCAACAAACTCAATTAACGCTCACTAACCAATTCATTGGCATTCATTGAACTAAGGCTCACTAATTCTCTCGAACTTAGACTCCCTCAAAGCTCCTTTACCGGATCTCGCTCGCATAAATTTGTTTTTGCCTATTATTTCAGTGGTCTAATTATGGTAATCTTACCTCTCGGCCTCGATTTCAACAATAACCTAACTTACAACTAAATTTGGCCACAATTTAATTGCAATCGCTAGAAACTAATAATAGGAATTCAATTAGAAGCCAAGAACTAATTAGAAAACATAATTTAAATTCAAGTCATGATCATAGATCCCCTAACCCTAGAGAAAACGACTACTCACTCATAATTAAGGGAACAAAAGCAAAATTGAATTCAAACAATATGATCAAGAACAAGGAATTAATTAAAACTAAATTAATTACTAATAAAACTAAATTAAGAACCAAAATAGCAAAACTAATTAATCTAAACTAAAAACTAAGCAATTAAAGAGAATTATGAAACTAAAAGAATTAAAAAGCATAAGGAAAGAGATTACCAAAATAAAGATTGAACTGCATTGCTTGAAAGCTTGAATTCATGAACAAAGTAATTAATCCTAAAATTCTAGAGAGAAAAAGTAACCTAGGTCAAAAATATGATAAAAACTAGGTAGGTTCGTGCCCCCTTTACATTCAATATATATAGTATTTAGGTTTTTGATTAATTAAAACCCACGAAGCAAAACCGCGCGGAAAAATCAATCGGAGCACAAAACCCTTCACTTGCGCCCGTGGGGAACAAACACGGATCCTTCCCTGCGCCCGCAGCCTTCACGGTTTGGGATTTCTGAGTTCTCTTATCTATGATGCGGGCGCATAGATCAAAATAGTAACTAAGGGCTGCGCCCGCATCTTGCTTGCATGCCTATATTTTGACGATCCTTCTTGTTTCTTCGCTCGATTCTTCGAATCTTATTCGTGGCTTCTCGTAACTTGGTACGAATCCCGAGGCAAATACTTTTTGTCTCGTTTTAGCTTCAAATGACTTCATAACTCTCTATTACGCTCCTGTAACATATAAACAAAACCGAAAACCACACATAATAACCGAAAAAGTATAATATAACCGTAGAAGGTTCTAAAAGTCAACTAAAGATGCTAAAACCGTTCCAAAACATAACTTAACATCGAAATACGATATTTAATCAAAACAAAGCCACAAACTTAACTATTTAGCAGAAGAATCAACCGAAAATGAGGGAAAAACACAACATAAGACACGTATATCAAATTCCCCCAAACCGAACCTTTGCTCGTTTCGAGCAAAACACAACGAAATTGGCTACACCCCATAAAAACAAAGTAAGCATCATACTCAAGAGAACATCCGAAGACACATGGATCAAGGCCAGCCAATCAAGCATCCAATTACCGTCCTTCCTAAATACGGGTCAAACAAAACCAACCAAGCAAGTTTATTGAATCGATGACTAGAGTAGCTCACGGGTTATCACTCCACACAATTAATGATGAGCTTATAACAATGAAGCTCTAACCCTCACCTCCCAACCAAATGTGGAATGCAATGCAAGATGTGTTCAAATGCAATTTTAAGAACCCGAAACCCACATCTCACACCTCATGCAAGTGTTTAAGGGTATCCACTCATCCTAAATGTCGACTCGAAATGCAATTAATACTCTACGACCTTGACAAAGGATTCACTTCACAATAACCATAGCATGTGCACGAAGATCAAACAGGACTTTTATAAGCTTGTAACGTGGCTAGGGTGATGGGTAGGATAAAAATTTGGGATAATGTGGTGGAATGCGGGGTATACGCATATAAAATCGAGGAAAGACATCAACATTCTCCATTATCCAATTTAACCAAATCAAACTAAACTTTTCTTTATTTTTCACATCAACAGCATAAATCTCATAATTCAATCATCAACCACTACTTCACAAACTTTAAACTTCTATTTTATTTTTTATTTTTTTCATCTTCTTCTTTTTTTTTCAACTTTATTATGCTTTCATAAATTTTTTTTTTCACTTTATTTTTCATGCATAATAAAACATAGTTTCACGACTCTTAATGATCTGTTTTTGCTTTGAGTTCAATAAACAATAAACATAATCATCACACATACATAACTAGGCCATGAATAAAATATGACTTTTTAATTAACTACAACAGCCTAGACATTGGTATGCAGAGTGTTATATGTAAAACTTTATAACTTAACTTTCATCAATAACATTTCCACTATTTCACCATCAATCCTCCATAACACCCTTCAAAACTTTATTTTAACAACATCACAACCACTTCAAACTCCCCCAAACCAAGTTTGGGCATATAATGCATTATGTAAAAGGGCTAATAGGCTTGTAATGTGGCTAAAATACAAATGAAAGGGATAAAAGCTCAAAACATGGGATCAAGGGAAAATTTAAATGTGGGAAATGAAATTCTGAAGCTCAAAAGAAGAAATGAGAGCCTTTTATCATGCGCAACATACACAAATTCCATAATTAAAGCTACTAGAATCCAAAGTCAAACCCAAGATCGTAATTGCATCAGGATTTAAGCACACATGAAAAGAAAATACGAATGAATTTATATTCAAAAGTGGCTCAAATCCTCCCGTTAAAACAGTTCAAGTCCAAGACCCAAACAAGGTTGAGAAGAGTTGACCAATAAAAGGAAATCAAGCAATCAAATTCAAGTCATAGCCAACAAATCAGACATGTGGATCCATTCGCAGTCAAGAGTCATAAAGTTTTCAAAATAAGCACAGGGGTGCAGAAGTAGTCAATTCCAACAATAGAACTCAACCGGGACACGAATAATCCATTAAGCCAATTCTCTCTAAAATTAAACCTAAGAAAACAGTACAATCTTTTTGGTCACATGTAAACTCCCATTCCTAATGAATGGTACAAACCATGCAATAGTCCTAAGAAAGCAATAAAACTAAACTAAGAAAGCAGTTAAAACTAACTAAGCACACAAAAAGAAAACAAAAGAGAAGTTGGAGTGATCTAACCAAGCCGGTAACAATTCCTAACAGGAGTCCAACTAAGTATTGAATCAATAATACATCCCGCTCGAATTAAATCCTGAAAAGGAAAAGAAACAAACCAAACTCCAAAGAAAAAGGTAACAAAAAAATAAGAGGAAAAAGAAAAAGGAAACAAGGCAAAAAAAAATGAAAGAAAAAAAATGAAAGAAAAAAAATGAAAGAAAGAAAAAAAAAACTAAGAAAAAAGTACAAAAATACATAAATCCTCCACCCAAACCAAATTTTTGTCCCGTCCCGGGACGAATAACCGTGCAAAGCAGAGGAAGGAGGCGAAGCCGAGCTCTACTGACCAGGTCCCCAGTACCTAGGATAGTACTGGTCATAGAACGGCTGATAGGTGTAAGAGGTGGGCTCGGTGCTAGGGTCGTATGTAGGTGGCCAGTTAGGATGGTTCGGGAATCCGGGAACCGTCCCAGCTGCAACATTGCTCGTGTGCTCCCTCCACTAGACTCTCTGTAGCAAATCAACATCAGAGCGGAGTCCTCGAAGTGAATGATCTATCCTGTCGAACCGCTGCTGGTTCATCAAATCGGTTCATCAGGGGGGTCATGTCGAATGTGGAGGAGGAGTGACCAGCATAGCTATGTCGTGGTGGCTCAGGTCTTGGTGGAGCTGGTGGATACTGGGCCTGGCCGCTTGCTTGCTGAGTCAGGTTGACCATCTGCACGACCCTCTTCTCTGAATCTGCTCTCTCCTGTAGTGGGATGTTGTCAGGTGGGATCCTCCAAGGGTTCTGGCCGTCTGGGTGCTCCTGGTAGGTGAGGCTAACATAGGCATTAGGCAAGTAGCACCATGAAATTTCCCGAACACACCAAAAAAACTTCTCTTTGTGCCCTCTTTGATAATGTGTAAGGAAGTTAGCAGCTCTCAGGGCAGTCGTGTCGAGGTAGGGGTTTTCCTCGATCAGGTTTAACTGGTGGATCTGCTCCGTATGACCTAGGGTGTGGGCCAGCCATGTAATCATGCCACCGATATAGATAATACCGGTGTTAGTGATCCCCTCTGAAATTTCAGCAAACCGGCGGGCTAGAAAGAACTCGAAGTTATAATGGAGAGGCTGTCTGGCATATCCCTCTGTCACCATCCATAATAGTCTAATCTCATCAGGGTAAACTTGCCCTAATTCTCCTCTAGAAAATAAGCAGAAACACGAACCGCAGGAAAACCGAAGGGCAGGGTGCTGTTACCTCTGATGCTTGGCGGTGGTAGAAGTGAAGCTGGAGCTGCCATCAGTGATTCTCTCCCACCAGGTGATGTGAATTTTGTTATAGACAAACGCCACTCACACAAAGGAAACTTAGACTTCAAATTTGATAAAGCCACGCACCACAAATCTGAACTTCTAAGGCGAATAATTAGTAGAATTTGATTAAAGCAAAGCACCCTCAAATCCTAAGAACTATCCTCACGTGAGATAAAGCAAAGCACCACTCACTCAATTCGAATTTCTCACAAGAAACTCTCAAAAATTGTTTACTTCGTGAAACAAAAGAAAACCGGAAACACTTTGTGTTTAATCTCTCAAATCTGAATTTTATTGATGTATTTTACATCCTATTTATAGGCTAAACATATCACACAATATTTCAGAAATCTAAACATATCCTAACTACCTTAGATATATGGTATAACAAACTAAGATTAGGATAACAAGAAAATCCTAACAAAACCGGATACATATCTTTGCACCATATATTTTGTAATCTGATTTCTAGTCTAAATCTTAGATATTTTGCAAATCAAATCTAACCACCATATATCCGAATAACAACCTTAGGTTGACAAAGTCAAACAACACAAAATCCCGCGTTGACAACGTTGCCCAAAACTTCAAAAATCTTCCAAAAATCCCGCCATATGCATTGCTTGATTTCTCGTTGATTTTTGTTGGACTTGCGATTTCAAGAACTTCAAGAAACTCTTCAAGATTCAATCTTTATTTCAAGAAACCTCCATTTTTGTGTTTCTCATGCTTGATTCCATCAACCTTGACTCATAAACTAATCAAGAAAATAACAAAACACCATATGGTAAAACCCTATCAAATGACGTGGGAAGAAAACCCATATAGCTCAACACTTCTAAACTACTAACTATACTTGCTTTACATTTACGTGAATAAGCTTGTGCATGTCACCATGCACACGTAGAAATCCACCCTAGCCAACCCAAGAAGCCTTGTGTCTCCATAAGCCACTAACTCCCCCAAGGTTGCTTCTTGTTTTCCACCTTCAATCAAACCCAAACCCTCGAAGTTTTGCTCATTGATATGCGTATCATCCTCCTCTTCTTCAAAAGAGTTTGTCCTCAAACCTCGAAGTTGGTCATCAGGAACATAAGGAGCTAAATCACCAATGTTGAAAGTAGCATGGACTCCATATTCTCCTGGTAATTCCAATTTATAAGCATTATCCCCCACTTTACTTATGATCTTGAACGGTCCATCACAACGAGGCATAAGTTTATTCTTCCTTTGATTTGGAAATCTTTCCTTCCTCAAGTGTAACCAAACCAAATCCCCTTCTTTGTAGACATGTTGTGATTTATGCTTGTTTGCTCGTGCCTTATAAATATCATTAACCTTCTCAATTCGAGCCCTTACTTCTGCATGAAGTTTTTGCATATACTCAACCTTAGTCTTGGCATCTTTGTGTACCAACTCCCCTTTAGGAATACTTACAAAATCAATTGGTAACTTAGGATTAACTCCATAGACAATCTCGAAAGGTGAGTGCTTAGTAGCATAAGTAGGTGACCTATTATAAGCAAATTCAGCATGAGCAAGCTTCAAATCCCAATCTTTTTGTGTCTTACTAACCAAACCACGCAACAAAACCCCTAGTGTTCGATTAGTGACTTCTGTTTGGCCATCTGTTTGAGGATGATAAGATGTGCTAAACAAAAGTTTCGTGCCTATTAACCTCCAAAGTGACTTCCAAAAGTAACTCATGAATTTTGTGTCTCTATCACTTACAATAGTCTTTGGAACCCCATGCAACCTTATGATGTCTTTAAAGTATAAATCAGCCACATTCATAGCATCATCTGTCTTGTGACATGGTGTAAAATGAGCCATCTTTGAAAATCTATCAACCACTACCATAATAGCATCTTTTCCCCTTGCTGTCCTTGGTAACCCTACAATGAAATCCATAGAAACATCTTCCCAAGGTCCCTCTGGCACTGGCAATGGAGTATAAAAACCTTGATGAAAGGCTGCCTTTGCCTTTTGACAAGTAGCACATTGAGCAATTATGGCCTCAACATCAACAATCATCTTTGGCCAATAAAAATGTTCTTGCAACATGGTTAGTGTCTTTGTAATGCCAAAATGTCCAGCAATACCTCCTCCATGAGCCTCCCTTACTAGCAACTCACGTATAGAACACTTAGGTATGCACAATAGATTACCTTTAAACAAAAACCCATCATGTAGCACATAGGAACTCATAGACCCCTTTGAAAGTTGCGCCATTATTGGTCCAAAATCACCATCTTGCTCGTAAAATTGTGTTATCAACTCTAACCCAAGCAACTTAAAGTTCAAAACACCAAGCAAAGTATACCTTCTTGACAAAGCATCAGCAACAACATTAGACTTCCCCGTTTTGTACTTTGAAGAGAAGTGAAAAGATTGCAAAAATTCAACCCATTTAGCATGTCTTGGATTCAATTTTTGTTGCCCATTAATGTGCTTCAAAGCTTCATGATCAGAATGTAATATGAAGTGGTTAGGTCTTAGATAATGACTCCAATGATCCAAAGCTCTAATAATGGCATAGAACTCCTTGTCATATGTAGAATAGTTCAGTTTAGCACCATTCAACTTCTCACTAAAGTAAGCAATTGGCCTCTTCCCTTGGACTAGAACAGCACCAATTCCAACCCCACTTGCATCCGTCTCTACTTCAAATGGTTTAGAGAAATCTGGTAAGGCTAGTATGGGTGTGTTACAAAGCAACTTCTTAATCAATTCAAAAGCTTCTTGTGCCCCCTTAGTCCACTCAAACTTAGGCTTATCCTTCTTAATGCATTCGGTTATAGGAGCAACAACAGATGAAAAATTCTTCACAAACCTCCTATAGAACGAGGCTAACCCATGAAAAGCACGTACTTCAGTCACGTTTTTTGGTGTTGGCCATGATTTTATAGCTTCCACTTTAGATGGATCAACAGAAACCCCATCTTTGGACACAATATACCCCAAAAACGTCACACTTGGTACCATGAAATAACACTTTTCGAGCTTAGCATAGAGCTTTTGTTCTCGTAATGTCCCAAACACACTCCTTAGATGGCTTAGATGATCATTAACACTCTTGCTATACACCAAAATATCATCTAAATATACCACTACAAACTTACCAATGTATGGCTTTAAGACCTCATTCATCAACCTCATAAACGTACTAGGTGCATTAGTTAACCCAAAAGGCATGACTAACCATTCATAAAGCCCTAGCTTTGTTTTAAAACCTGTTTTCCATTCATCACCTTCCTTCATTCGAATCTGATGATATCCACTCCTTAAATCAATCTTTGAAAATAATTGAGAACCATGTAATTCATCTAGCAAATCATCCAATCTAGGTATAGGAAACCTATACTTGACGGTTATATTGTTAACTGCCCTTGAATCAATACACATTCTCCACGTCCCATCCTTCTTAGGTACTATTAATGTAGGCACAGCACATGGACTCATGCTCTCTCTCACGTATCCCCTCTCCATTAATTCCTCAATCTGCCTTTGTATCTCCTTTGTCTCCTCTGGATTACATCTATATGCAGGCTTGTTAGGAATTTGAGACCCAGGAATAAGATCAATTTGATGTTCAATCCCTCTTATTGGTGGTAATCCTGGTGGCAACTCATTAGGAAACACATCTGAAAACTCATTCAACATAGGATGCAAAACCCTAGGAATCTCTGGGGCTTCATCTTGTACCTCTTTGGCTAACAACATATAAGACATAGAACTTGTTTTCAACTCCCTTTCTAACTCCTTTCCACCCACCAACAAAACACCTTTAGAATTACCCATGCTTGTTTTAGGTTTAGAAATCATCAAGGGTTTCAATGCATATGATTTTTCATTAGGGTTCTTACGCACAATATAAACATTTGTTCTCCCATTAAACTTCACAAAACGGTCATATTGCCAAGGTCTACCCAATAATATGTGACAAGCATCCATAGGACAAACATCACAAAGTACTTGATCCTCAAATTTACCAATTTTAAACGCAATCAAGGCTTGTTTGTTTACCTTAACATCACTTGTGTTGCTAAGCCAATGTAGCTTGTATGGTTGAGGATGTATCTTTGTAGGAATTGCGAGCTTTTCCACCAACAACGTAGATACTACATTTGTGCAACTTCCAGTATCTATGATTACATCACAAAGCTTGCCTTGAACATTACACCTTGTGAGAAAAATTTTATCCCTTTGACTCTCCAAAGGTTGCGCACCTTGAGTTTGTAATACCCTACGTAACACTAAGGATTGACCTTGTGTTTCTGGTTGGACTTCCTCTGTGTCTTCCTCCATATTTTCATCATTGCCATACTCTTCCTCTCCCTCATCCCCATACATCTCCTCCTCTTCTTCAAGGCCTTCCCCATCTACCCAATTTCGAGTTGTTGTGACCCTAGCATGAGGACAATCTCTTTGAATGTGACCTTGCCCTTTACACTTGAAACACACAATGCGTGAATCACTACTTTGGGGCTTTGAAGATGAACTCTTATCCTTGATGAAGGGTGGTTTAGTAACCTTATCAAAGTTTGGTTTTTGAGGAAAAGTATCACGCTTTTCTTTAGAATCATAGGTTTTGAAGTATGTCTTTGTTTTGCGTGCAACTTGTTTCTCAACCCTTGCTGCCACTCTACAAACTTCATCAAAGGTCCAATAAGGTTGTAATTCGACCTTCTCCCTTATATTTTCATCTAGACCAGCCACAAAACGAGCCACTTTGTGGTCCTCCTTCTCTTCCAAATCACAAATCATGATCAATTTTTCAAACTCCACAATGTATTCATCAACCGTTTTTCTATCTTGTTTTAATGTATGCATCTTGATGAAATTGTTTTGCTCGAAATCTTGAGGAACAAAACGTTTCCTCATCTCCTTTTTTAATTTAGACCATGAAGATATTTTTGATCTACCTTCTTTCCTTCTCTTTCTTTGTAAACCCTCAAGCCATAAACTTGCATAGGAAGTGAGTTTTAATTCCGCCAATTTATAGGACTTATGATCATCATATTCTTTGTAACGAAAAATCCTCTCAACCCTACGAATCCAATCTAGAAATTTTTCAGGATCCATACCTCCATTAAACTCAGGAATTTCGAGTTTAAGATTTCGATCATCATCCCTCATCTTTCCCTTATGTTTGTGCCTTGATCTTGGTTCCTCATCGTCACTAGAACTTGATGAGTATCCCTTTTTTGGTTTACGTACACTCCTCACACTTTCTTGCTCACTTTCACTTGATGATGAGCCCTCCTCTTGTTTAGATTTGGTAGGAGTTTTCTTGGTAGAAGCCATGATGGTTAGGACTTCATCTAAACGAGCCTTTAACTCGTCAATCTCCCCTTGCATACGTAGCTCTTTTGCTTGAGCCAAGCTCAAACCCTTCGTGAATCCTTGTGGATTTTCGTCTCCACCTTCTTGAGCCATGATAATTGATATTGAACACTTGAGATTGAACGAATCTCTCAACGAGAGCACCAAAAGTTGATGTGAATTTTGTTATAGACAAACGCCACTCACACAAAGAAACTTAGACTTCAAATTTGATAAAGCCACGCACCACAAATCTGAACTTCTAAGGCGAATAATTGGTAGAATTTGATTAAAGCAAAGCACCCTCAAATCCTAAGAACTATCCTCACGTGAGATAAAGCAAAAGCACCACTCACTCAATCGAATTTCTCACAAGAAACTCTCAAAATTTTGTTTTCTTCGTGAAACAATAAAAACCGGAAACACTTTGTGTTTAATTACTCAAATCTGAATTTTATTGATGTATTTTACATCCTATTTATAGGCTAAACATATCACATAATATTTCAGAATTCTAAACATATCCTAACTACCTTAGATATATGGTAAAACAAACTAAGATTAGGATAACAAGAAAATCTTATCAAAACCGGATACAATATTTGCACCATATATTTTGTAATCTGATTTCTAGTCTAAATCTTAGATATTTTGCAAATCAAATCTAGTGACCATATTTCCGAATAACAACCCAAGGTTGACCAAGTCAAACAACTTGAAAAACCGTGTTGACAACGTTGCCCAATCTTCCAAAAATCTGTCCAAAATCCCGCCATATAACTTGCTTTGATTCTCGTTGATTTTTGTTGGACTTGCGATTTCAAGAACTTCAAGAAACTCTTCAAGATTCAATCTTTATTTCAAGAAACCTCCATTTTTGTGTTTCTCATGCTTGATTCCATCAACCTTGACTCATAAACTAATCAAGAAAATAACAAAACACCATATGGTAAAACCCTATCAAATGACGTGGGAAGAAAACCCATATAGCTCAACACTTCTAAACTACTAACTTATATTTGCTTGAACACTACGTGAATAAGCTTGTACATGTCACCATGCACACGTAAAAATCCACCCTAGCCAACCCAAGAAGCCTTGTGTCTCCATAAGCCACTAACTCCCCCAAGGTTGCTTCTTGTTTTCCACCTTCAATCAAACCCAAACCCTCGAAGTTTTGCTTATTGATATGCGTATCACCAGGCTCCCTCAAAGTACGTCCCCACTCATGCTCAGCTGTAGACCAAACTGCATTCTCGGGGTTCCATAAAAACCGCTCATTTAGTTCATCAACATCCATCTCATAGTGCTGCCCGAAGATGGTGAAACTAATGTGTGTCTTTCTTTAAGCACTAGGGGTCTCCTAGGAAACATGGAAGTGGTAACTGGATAGGAGCTCCAAGGTGAGCTCCCGGTATGTGTGTGGGACCTGTTGGGTTTTTCCATCAGGGCCGGGCATAGTGGCGTTGATCCAGTTTTAGTTTATGCTAAAATCTGCTCTAGCTAGCAAACCTTAGTTGGTTCCGGCTATAGCTAAATAATTATTGATTTTGTTTGTTTTGATGTAGAAAGAAATAATGTAAAGGCGGGAGTGGGGAAAACACCAGATGTGGTGACGCGGAAAACCCCCCTAAATCAGGGCAAAAAACCGCGGGTGGCTTTGAGTCCACCAGTCCACTAGTTAATAAGGTTGTTTACAATTACAAAGTAGATAGCTAGGTAGTTTTAGTTTATAGCTACTAAGTGTCTAGCTTAAATAATGTAAATGAAATATATGAGTTATGCGTACAAATAATGAATAATAATAATAATAAATGTATTGATTTTCTTCTGATTGCCTTGTGTACGTATCTTCTTTCTTCTCCCCTATTTATAGAATAACCGTGGATTTCTAGCCGTTATCTCTTCTTCAAGGCCGTTGCTCTTTGGGAATGCACCTGGCTTGATTTGTGGGCTAGATTCAAGCTAGTTTGAAATGTGGATCCTATTCTTTAGGCACGATCTCCTCAATATCTTTGAACCAACTTCCACGTCCTCCCGCATCTAGAAGCTCCTTGGAATATTCTCCTTCTAACTCCTTGATTCTCGAACCCACTACCTTGACCGTGTCTAAGCTGTAACTGCTAGCTGGGTACCTGCGTAGCTGACAATCAAGCTAGATTATAGGTAGAAATTTTAGCCATAACAATTTCCCCATCCGATCCGGTAAGCTATTCTCATCACTTGATCGGTGATACCAAGCTTGTCACATGTTTCTTTGTGGAAGAACCGTGTGGACCTGATTGTTCTTTTGGAGAGCTTATCAAGCTGTTTCTGTCTGTCCTGACGGTTCTGAGGTGGTGTTCTGGAGGAGGATGGTTGCTTTCCCTTTGAAGCTGAAGAGAATGCCCTGGTTTTCTGAGACTTCTTGGGGCCTCCGCCAAGTAGTTTGCCAATTGATTTCCTCATGATCCCAAAAGACATATGCTGGAAAGACAGAGATTAGCATTCCATTAAAGCAAGTCTCGAAACCAAAATCATGTCAATCATGAAAGCATAAAGAATAATAAGATGTGAAAGCATAATCAAAGAAAACAATCAAGGCATTGTAGTCATCATACAATCAAAGCTACAAACAGGATTCTGCGGAAATTTCGGCATGACCCGTTTGTAAATGCAACTAATCCAATGAGAACTACAAAGTTCTAATCAACTAAAGTGATACGAATATCAATGAGCAAAACTTCGAGGGTTTGGGTTTGATTGAAGGTGGAAAACAAGAAGCAACCTTGGGGGAGTTAGTGGCTTATGGAGACACAAGGCTTCTTGGGTTGGCTAGGGTGGATTTCTACGTGTGCATGGTGACATGCTGTACAAGCTTATTCACGTAAAGTAAAGCAAGTATAGTTAGTAGTTTAGAAGTGTTGACTATATGGGTTTTCTTCCCACGTCATTTGATAGGGTTTTCCATATGGTGTTTTGTTTTTTCTTGATTAGTTTATGAGTCAAGGTTGATGGATCAAGCATGAGAAACACAAAAATGGGGTTTCTTGAAATAAGATTGAACCTTGAAGAGTTTCTTGAAGTTCTTGAAATCGCAGTCCAACAAAATCAACGAGAATCAAAGCAAGTTGTATGGCGGGATTTTTTGACGATTTTTGAAAGATTGGGCAACGTTGTCAACGGTTTTTTGGGTTGTTTGACTTGGTCAACCTAGTTTGTTATTCGGATATATGGTCCTTAGATTTGATTTGCAAAATATCTAAGATTTAGACTAAAATCAGATTACAAATATATGGTGCAAGATGTGTATCCGGTTTTGATAAGATTTTCTTGTTATCCTAATCTTAGTTTGTTATACATATATCTAAGGTAGTTAGGATATGTTTAGGATTCTGAAATATTGTGTGTTATGTTTAGCTATAAATAGGATGTAAAATACATCAATAAATTCAGATTAGCTTGATTGAAAAACATAAGTTTTCCGTTTTCCTTTTGTTTCACGAAGTACACATTTTTTGAGAGTTTCTTGCGAGAAATCGTTGAGTGAGTGGTGCTTTTGCTTTATCTCACTGAGATAGTTCTTAGATTTGAGGGTGCTTTGCTTTAATCAAATTCTACCAATTATTCGCCTTAGAAGTTCAGATTTGGGGTGCGTGGCTTTATCAAATTTGAAGTCTAAGTTTCTTTGTGTGAGTGGCGTTTGTCTATAACAAAATTCACATCAACTTTTGGTGCTCTTGAGAGATTCGTTCAATCTCAAAGTAATTCAATATCTATTATCATGGCTCAAGAAGGTGGAGATGATAATCCACAAGATTCATGAAAGGTTTGAGCTTGGCTCAAGCAAAAAGCTACTTTGCAGGAAGATTGACGAGTTAAGGCTCGTTTAGATGAATCCTAACCATCATGGCTTCTACCAAGAAAACTCCTACAAAGTCTAAACAGAGAAGGATCCTCTAGAGGCATATCATGGCCTTGGTGGAAATTTCGGTAAATGACTACTAAAACTAAGAAACTAAGAATAAAACTAGGGAATGACGGAAATTATGGATTAAACTCTATTAATGGGAACCTAGGGCTATCGGTTCACTATGATCAATCAACAAACTCAATTAACGCTCACTATCAATTCACTGGCATTCATTGAACTAGGGCTCACTAATTCTCTCGAACTAGACTCCCTCAAAACTCCTTTACCGCTCTCGCTCGCATAAATTCGTTTTTGCCTATTATTCAGTGGTCTAATTAAGGTAATCTTACCTCTCGGCCTCGATTTCAACAATAACCTAACTTACAACTAAATCTGGCCACAATTTAATTGCAATCACTAGAAATCAATATAGGAATTCATAAAAGCATCAAGTGCAACACCAAAAACCAACTTACACCATTATATAAACTCAACCATTGGATAATTAATGCCTAAACACATCCAAAGACTTCAATGAGACTTTAAGAACAAGGAAGAATGACTATTAAGATAATTAGCAACTACAAACCATTTTAAAAGCATAAAGTTCCACATGAAATTGCTAGTAAAAATTTATGAGTAAAGCTATAGTTCTAAGTAAGCATTCTAAAGACTTTAACTGAATTTACTAATTAACACTCCTAATTAACACACCTTCATGAATGATCATCAGAAACTCATGAAATCTTGCTCAACAATAAAGCACAAAAACTTCCAATTACTTAAATTAACAAATCCAAACATGATAATGAAGCATAAAAATAGCTAGTAGACACTCATGAACAACAACAATCAATTTTAGAGTGATCAATTTAATTCATAATAAAAATACCCAAAATTGAACTTCATGAAACTTCATATAAATTGGATAATAGGAAATTATACCTTAGTAGATGATAAAGAGCAAGAAATTTGAAGAAATTGAAGAAGCAACCCACAAACCAAACCCAATTGAACTCAAATTTCGAACCCTAGGTTATGCAATTCGTGATTTTTTTCCAAATTTTACTCCAAGATGTTGTTTGAGAGTAGTGAGAGGAGTGTTTGTGTTAAATTTGAAGTGATTTGGAGTAGTATGGAGTGATTTATGGTGATTTGAAGTTGAAGGTTTTTCGGTTTTTAATGGTGTGAGAGAGGAAAGAAGATAGATTGAGAGTTTAGGAAATTAAAATATATGATAATAAAGATATATAATATAATAATATAATAATAATAATATATAATAATAATAAATATAATATAATAATAGGGGGGGGGGGGAGCGAAAAAAATAACACGAGTAGGAAATTATAAGGCCACGCGAGGAAAAAGAAAAAAACGAATGAAAGCCCGCAGGTGCGTGCTGCGCCCGCAGGGAACAATCCCTTTTGAGGGCTGCGCCCACGGTGGTGACCTGTAGGAAACTGTGAACCTTCTGTTTTAAAATGCGGGCGCATAGAAGGAATGGGTGTTTTGTTCACTGCGCCCGCAGGTCGTCTCTGGGGCATTTTTCGCTGATTTTTCTCTTTTCTCTCTAATTAATGAATTAACTTATAAATTATTATTAATCATCACTTAAGCACGTTAAACTCTTAAACTCTCTTTAATTACCCCAATTAACATTAAACACTTATTCCCTTAGCTAGACTTCACAAATCAAAGCAAAAGCTAAACTAGCTAAACTAAACTACGAAAACGCAGAAAAACACGCAAAAACATGCAAAAAGAGAAAAGAAGGGATAGAAAGCTTGGGTGCCTCCCGAGGAGCGCTCTTTTAAGGTCACTAGCTGACCATGCTGCATTAGTGATCAAGGCGTCTTGGGATCATCGAGTTGGATGACTTCAACCAAACCGATGACATCTCCTTCATAGTATGGCTTCAATCGGTTACCGTTAACTTTGAATATTTCACCCTTTCACTTTGAACTTCAACATAGCCAAATTTGCTAACATTTATGACTGTAAAGGGGCCACTCCATCTAGATTCACTTTCTAGGGAATAATCGAAATCTTGAGTTAAACAATAGAACCTTATCACCGACTTGAAACTCCCTTTTCTTGATTCGTTTATCGTGCCATTTTTTGTCTTTTCTTTATAAATTTTGGCACTATCATATGCTCCTAGCCGAAATTCATCTAATTCATTTAATTGTAGCAACCGTTTTTCACCCGCAAGCTTAGCATCCATGTTTAATTCCTTGATTTCCCAATAAGCTTTGTATTCAAGTTCTACTGGAGATGGCACACTTTTCCATAAACTATCTATGGGAAGTGCCAATTGGAGTTTTAAACGATGTTCTATACGCCCATAAGCATCATGAAGCTTGCTACTCCAATCCTTTCTCGATTTCGCAACCTCTTTTCTAGATGGACTTGATTTCTCGGTTTGAACCTCGACTTGACCACTGGTTTGTGGGTGATATGCCAATCCCGTCCTGTGGTAAACACGTATTTCTCTAGCAGCTATCCAACCGTTTCTCTGAAAGTGTGTTTCCCCATCACTGATGTAGCTCTAGGGACTCCGAACCTAGGAAAATAACGTGCTTAAACATCTTAAAAAGGTGTTAGCATTACTATGGAGAGAAGCAATTGCTTCCACCCATTTGGAAACTAATCCACAGCGACCAATATAAACGATTACCGTTAGAAGAAGGGAATGGACCCATATAATCAATACCCCACATCGAAGATTTCAACTTCTAAATACCTGTTTGAGGCATTTCATGTCTTTTTGAGATATTACCTGTCCATGGCACGAACACAAGACATGACAAAGTCTCTAGCATCCTTGAATATCGTAGGCCAATAGAAACGGATTGCAACACCTTAAACATCATTTTGGCAGGCCCAGCATGTCCCCATAGGGTGATGAGTGGCAATGGTGCAGAAACTCATAGACACTCCCATCTGGTACACACCTGTGATATAAGCCATTGCACACTCACGAACAAGTTAGGTCATCCCAAAAATAACACCTACATCATGTAAAAACTTTTTCCATGCTGATAAGTAAGATCAGGAGGTAACACTCCTCCAATTCATAATTAGAATAATCAGCAAACCATGGAGTGTTAGAAATGACAGCCAAAATATGGTCATCAGGAAAAGAGTCATCAATAGGAGTTGAAATCTCTCCATCTTCTATCGAATCCTAGATAGGTGGTCTGCAACCACATTCTCTGCACCTTTCTTGTCACGGATTTCTAGACGAACTCCTAGGAGCAAAATCCACCTAATAAGCCTCGGTTTTGCTTCTTTCTGGCCAAGTAATTTAAGGCTGCATGGTCGTGTAAATAATAACTTTCGAACCTATAAGATCAGAGCGAAATTTATCGAGACATACACTATAACAGCAGTTCTTTTTCAGTTGTTGGCGTAGTTAATTTGAGCTGGATCTAAAGTCTTACTATCATGTAAATAGCATGCAAATCTTGTCTTTCCTCTGACCTAACACGACACCTACAGCATAGTCACTAGCATCACACATAATTTCAAAAGGTAATTCCCAATCGGGTGATTGAATGATTGGTGCTGCGATTAGTTCTTTTGGTCAAATTAAAATATTTAAGGCATTCATCGGTGAAATTAAACACAACATCTTTTAATAGCATTTTGTCAAGGGTTTAGCAATTTTAGAGAAATCTTTGATGAATCTACGGTAAACCCTACATAACTTAGAAAGCTTCTAACACCTTTTACACTTACTGATGGAGGTAATTGTTCAAATAACTTGGATTTTAGCTTTATCTACATCAATACCTTTCAGAGACTAGATGTCCTAAGACCATTCCTTCTGTCACCATAAAATGACATTTCTCCCAATTGAGGACCAAATTCACCTGTTCACATCTTGTAAGCACTTTAGTTGGTTAGCCAAACATGAATCAAAATCATACCATAGACACTAAAATCATCCATGAGACTTCCATGCTAGACTCTATGAACTTAGAAAATATAGCCATCATACATCTTTGTAAAGGTAGCAGGTGCATTACATAGACCAAAAGGCATTCTACGGTAAGCAAAAGTGCCATAGGGGCATGCAAATGTAGTTTTAGATTGATCATCATGATGGATAGGAGTTTGGAAGACACCCAGATAACCATCTAGATAACAAAATATTTATTAGTGTAGGCCTTTCTAAACATTTTCAATAAAAGGTAGAGGGAAATGATCCTTTTTGTGGCAACATTTAATTTCCGGTAATCAATGCACATTCCCACCTTAACAACCCTGGTGGGGATAAGTTCTTCTTATCATTTCGCACAACAGTTGTTCCCCCCTTTTAGGGACTACCTGCACTGGACTTACCCATTGAGATCTGGCACAGCATAAATGATACCTGCATCAAGAAGTTTGGAACCTTTTCTTCACCACTTCCTGCATGTTAGGGTTAAGTCTCCTTTGTCCCTGTATACAAGGCTTATGGCCTTCTTCTAGATGAATTCTTAGCATGCAAAATCAGGACTTATTCCAGCTAGATCATCAAGTGTATAACCAATAGCCTTTTTGTGAGTTTTAAGCACAGAAGCAACTTTTCAAGTTGACTATTGGTAAGTTTAGAGCTGACTATGACTGGATACAACGCATCATCTAGAAAGGCATATTTCAAATTAGGGGGAAGGGGTTTCATTTCGGGCTGTGTTACCTCTTTGATGGCATAGATTTTGAGGCAATGATTGATACCTTTGGCTTCTCCTCTAAAGTCATCTTCTCATGTTCAATTCGTTGCCTACATCATCAATTTCCGAATCTCCTTCACCTGCATTATCCCAAACACAAATGGCCTTAGGGGATCCTTTGTAAGGGATCGAGGCATGTCAATCCAAAACAATTTCACCAATATATCAATCCTATAACATGACTGCTCTATCATGGGGTTTTTTACTGCATTATAAGATGAATGTCACCTTGTCATCCCCTACAGAAAAACTTAAACTTCCATTTTTAACATCAATGACGCACCTCATATGTAGGAAAGATCTACCTAGAATGATAGGGATAAGAGCATCCTCATCAATATCAGGACAACAAGTCAACAGGATAAAAAATTTCCTCACTCTAACAGTACTCCTACTAAAACCCTTTAGGGTATTTTACAGTTCTATCCGCCATCTGCAAAGTAACATTGGTAAATTTAAGCTCTCCACTGTCAAGCTCCTGCAAATTGTAAGGGCATCACACTTACCTAGCTCCTAATCACATAGAGCCTTATCATAAATAAAGGACCTATATTACATGGAATTAAAAAACTGCCTGGATCCTTCACTTAGGAGAGATTATTTTTGAAGGATCACACTGCACTCCTCGGTGAGTGCAACTGTCTCTGTTCTTCACTCACGTTTCCTGCTTAAAATTTCTTTCAAAAATTTAGTATAATAGGCACTTGAGTAATTAAATCAGTAAAGGCACAGTAACCTGCAATTTTTACTAAGTCAAGGAATTTACGAAAGTGATTATTATTCTTACTCCGGTTACCCTGGTTCGGAAAGGTAACGACACCTTAAGGGAGGAATCGTATCGGTAACTAAATCTGCGGCTGGGCTTCTTATTTGATGCTTCCTTTCTTCCTTCTCTTTTCGCAATTCTTCCTCAAGGTCTTCAATAACAACCGAACTGTCTTCTGGTTCCATCTGCAGCCCTGTTAGCATCATCATCAGGCATTCTAGGACCTTCATAGTAAGTACCGCTCCTTGTTGCAATGGAATTGCAATGATCACAGGCGGATTGCTTGATGAAGCATTTGATGGAGTAGTGTTGAGGAGGAAGTTGCCTTGTTCCTTTGTGGCTGATGATTGAGCAATTGGTGCTACTTGACTCTCCAATTGTCGATTGTGGGCCTGCTTAGCTTCCATGGTTTTCTGCATCTGCATCATCATGTTCTTCATTATAATAGTCATTGTCTAGATGGCTGCGGGAGTGCTGGGAGTGTGCTGGAGGTGGTGGTCACTGAAACCCGGTGGTAGGTGAGCAAAACCGTTGAACCTGTTGTTGTTGCTGGTGGTACAAATGTGGCTGCTGCTGTGGATTTTGAACATTGCTATTATTCTTGTAGGAGAAGTATGGATGATCTTCCAACCAGGATTGTAGGTGTTGGAAAAGGGTATTCTTTTAAGCTTGAAATGCACTACTTGCTCCATAGAACTATGACTGCTTGCATACTATGCCCACAAGAATCACATAAATCACAAAAGACATTTGTAACCCCGAAGTGCGGCCATTGCAGCTACTGTCTTGGATTGGAGGATGGTGTGGTTGATTTTGTATAGCTTCTCGAATTGCATTGATTGTTGAAGCCAAACTCTCATTATTGTCATCTATCACATGTTTTCCTCCTCCTTTCATGTCCTCTAGGATTACCAAATTGAAATTATGAATCAATCTCCTCAATTAAATCATAAGCAGCATTGACTTACTTGGTTCATAAATCGACCACTAGCAACGAATCAAGCAAAGTCTACTCTCATTACCCAAACCATTATAGAATGATTGCACACTAAAAACCACCTCTCGCGTCCCTATGAGGGCACATTCTCAATAATCCGTAAATCTCTCCCAGCATATAAAGAGTTTCATCTGTTTCTTGCTTAAAATTCGTAATTTGACTCCTAATTGTGCAGTTCTCTCCGAGTATATTACTTCCTTTGAAAAGCAAAGGCCAAGTCATCCCAACTATTATATAATCCATGTTTAGACCATTCAACCAAGATCGAGCTTTCTCCTTTAATGAAAATGAAACATCGTACGTCGTATAATCGTTGAGATACACCAGCTTGCTTGATTGTATTGCAGTACTGAATGAAGTTATTTAAATGTAAGTTCAATCTTCTTCATTGTGCCTGCAAACTGATTCCTTCAACCATGTTCACCAAAGCTAGCTTCAATTCGAAATTCGGGCCGCTATATCGGGAACTCGGTATCCCCCTCCCATGTTGCAGAACTCGCGAGAATAGTCTTTTAAGGACCTTGGCTTTGTGGGCTGTGCGGCGGTGGTGCATCATCCCGTGGTGGGTTATGCTCGTTGAACTTGATCCTGACATCTCTTCCTCGTCTCTGAACTATCGGAAATGTTCAACTCAGCAAATAATTGTGTCAAATCACCAATGTTCGTTCGAAAAGAATGCTTCTTCGTGAATCTCCACTTCCTTCTGCGACTCCTCTTATGCAGAAATGTCCGGTTCAGGATCAATCCAAACAGGCATACAACCTAATACCTGCATACAATCGAAACTCGAAACTGAAATGAAAACACCTCAAAGACGTGAAGTTCATTGAGGTGAAGGAATAAAACCGAAAATAAAAATAAAAGAACACTTTAACCCAGCTAGAGATTAAAAAATTGCCTCCCCGGCAACGCGCCAAAATTTGAACAGTTGTCGCACACCTCTCAATAACAAACAACTCTAACTAATATAGCTAGGGAAGTAGGGATCGGATCCTCATGGAAGCTATAAATTCTACTAGCTCTAAAAAGCCTAAAGCGTGTAAGGCCTTGGTGGAATTTCGGTAAATGTTTCTAGAACTAAGAAGACTAAGATTGAAACTAAGGAAATGACGAGAAATTAACATTAAACTCTATTAATGGAAACCTAGGCTATCGGTTCACTATGATCAATCCAACATACATAACCTCACTAACCAATTCATTGGCATCATTGAACTAGGCTCACTATTTCTCTCGAACTTAGACTCCCTCAAAACTCCTTTACCGGCTCTCGCTCGATAAATTCGTTTTGCCTATTATTCAGTGGTCTAATTGTGGTAATCTTTACCCTCTCGGCCTCGATTTCAATAATACTAACTTACAACAAAATCTGACCACAATTTAATTTGCAATCGCTAAATACAGTAATAGGAATTCATTTAGAAGCCAAGAACTAATTAGAAACATAATTTAATTCAAGTCATGATCATAGATCCCCTAACCCAGAGAAAATGCACTACTCACTCATAATTAAGGAACAAAAGCAAATTTGAATTCAAACAACCTGATCAAGACAAGGAATTAATTAAACTAAATTAATTCAATAAACTAATTAGAACCAAAATAGCAAACTAATTAATCTAAACTAAAAACTAAGAAATTAAAGAGAATCTGAAATAAAAGAATAAGAACATAAGGAAAGAGATTCCAAATAAGATTGAATTGCATTGATTGAAAGCTTGAATCTCATGAAGAAAGTAATTAATCCTAACTTCTAGAGAGAAAAAGTACTTTGGATTCCTGGTCTAAAAATATGATAAAAACTAGGTAGGTTCGTGCCCCTTTACATTCAATATATATTATTTAGTTTTTAATTAATTAAAACCCACGAAGCAAAACAGCGCGGAAAAATCAATCGGAGCACAAACCCTTCACTGCGCCCGCGGGGAACAAACACGGATCCTTCCTGCGCTCGCAGCCTTACTTTTGGTACTTCTGAGTTTCTTTGATCTATGATGCGGCGCATAGATCAAAATAGTAACTAAGGGATGCGCCCGCATCTTGCTTGCATGCCTATATTTTGACGATCCTTCTTGTTCTTTTGCTCGATTCTTCGAATCTCATTCGTGGCTTCTCGTTAACTTGGCACGCATCCAAGGCAAGTACTTTTTGACTTTTTTTAGCTTCAAATGACTTCATAACTCTCTCATTACGCTTCCGCAACAATAAAAAAAACAAATTGAAAACCACACTTAACAACCGAAAAGTATAATATAACCGTAAAGGTTCTAAAAGTCAACTAAAGATGCTAAATCGTTCCAAAACATAACTTAACACGAACGATCATTCAATCAAAACAAAGCCACAAACTAAATATTAGCACAAGAATCAACCGAAATAGGGCAAAACACAACATAAACATGTATATCAAAAATTATGTTTAGCTGAGCTGCCGTTGTCCACCTCACCCTCTTAATGAGGCAGTTTACTATCTGTAGGAGATTACCAATCGTCGTGATGATCCTCTTCTTCTATCTCCGCATCCATAGAAAGAGATGTCATGTTCTTCACCTTTGTCTTCCTCTGATTTCAATCTACCTGGCTTGCTGGGGGTTCCTGATCCATCCTTGCAAAACGCTTGGCAGCAGAGTAGGTTAGTCCGCAAATTTCAGATCCCCAGATATTAAGTTAATTACCTTTGAAGTAGCAGTGGCAGGGTTGGCCCTGGCTTTTGTTTACTTCTTGCGGTCCGCCCTCTTACCTAGCAGGTGGTCCGAGTCCCTTTCTTGAGCC
The DNA here is from genome assembly GCA_016808085.1 of Suaeda aralocaspica. Lineage (NCBI taxonomy): Eukaryota > Viridiplantae > Streptophyta > Magnoliopsida > Caryophyllales > Amaranthaceae > Suaeda > Suaeda aralocaspica. The sequence goes on along the minus strand of PYUH01000348.1, from coordinate 41,622 downwards.
GGTAGGCATCTGCTTTTCTAAGCTGGAAGCATTCCTTTGTGTTATGCCCAGTGTCATTGTGGTAGCGGCACCATTTCGTCTTATCCTTCAAGTCTATCCGGCGTTGTCAGTTCTCTTTGGCCACCGCACAGCTTCTCCTCGCTTGTGCAACGCGTTTATAACGCCGCTAGTGTAAACGTTGAAGCATGTAAATTAATACTTCCCCCTCCTATTGCCCTTTACCAAAAAAAAAAATTTTTTTATTCCTGTCTGCCTCCGCTCTGCCTTGTCATACTAGCCGTACCTGTAACCTGCGAGGAAGAAAAAGGTAGAAGTTATATTAATTCCGTTTAGAATACGACTGGTGCCTCCAGTTGCTGGGCTTAGCTAGCACCTGCAATGTCATAAGCTGGCCTCTGGAGCTTTTTCTCTTCCATTCTACGTCAACTAGTGCTTGGTTTGCACTCGTCGAAGTGGAGCACGGGTACCTAGCAAGTATGTGCATTTTAAGCTTACAAGATAATCCATTCTCCCACACATCTCCGGGTTGGAAGGATCAACCATACTTCTCTTACAGATACTAGAATGCTCAAATCCGCAGCAGCGACATTTTGCACCACGCACAGTGGTTCAACGATTTGATCCACCTCAACCACCTGGTTTCAGTAGGCCACCACCTTCAGCACCCCACTGCCAACTAGCAACGAGTTTTTCGGAACTGAAGAATATGAGATGCATATGCAGAAAGCCATAAATCAATGAAGGCCCATAATCGACAATTGAAACTCAAGTGCACAAATTGCCCAATCATCAACTCAAGGCAATAAGGCCAACTTCGTCCTTAACCTGCCCTCAATGCCCCATCAAGCAATCCACCTCGGATCTGCAACAAGAGTGTTACTTACTATGAGGTCCTAAAAATGCTAATGATGATACAAACAATGCTGCAGATATAACTGACGAGGACAGTTTGGTGTTATTGATGAACTTGAGGACCACGCAGCTATAGAAAGGAGAATGAATCCTCAAAGGAGAAAAGCACCAAAGAAGCAAGCTTCCAGCAACTGATTCGTTCCCGTGTCGATTCCTTCCTCAAGGTGCCATTGCCCTTTTCGAATAGGGTAACCAGGAGTACGAACTATAATCACTTTCGAAATTCTCGAAATAGTTAAGAATTTCAACTTACTATACCTTTTACTGATTGATTACTCAAGTTTCCTACTAAACTAAATTTTGAAAGATATTTTGAGCAGGAAACGTGAGATGAATGTAACGAGACATGTGCACTCACGAGAGTGCAGTGCAATCCTCAAAATGAATCTCCTCAAGTTGAAAGACCAGGCAGTTTTTCACTTCCATGCAATAAGGCCCTTTTTGTTTATTGATAAGGCTCTATGTGATTTAGGAGCTAGTGTCACTGTTATGCCTTTATCATTTGCAGGAAGCTTGATATGGAAGAGTTAAAAGTTACTAAGTTACTTGCAGATGCGGATAGAACTGTAATACCCTAAGGTGTTTTAGAGTGTGCTTGTTAGAGTAGGTTAATCTTATTCTTGTGATTTTGTTTCTTGGATATTGATGAGATGCCACATCCTTATTATCATACTTGGTAGACCTTTCTTACATACCGCAGGTCCGTCATTGATGTTAAGAATGGAAGTTTAACCCTTTCTGTAGAGATGATACGTAACATTTAATCTTAATGCAATGAAAATCCCATGACATGATAGACTCATGCTATAGGATAGATATTGTTATGAGATTGTTTTGGATGATATGCTCAATCCCTAAAAAGGATCCTCTAGAGGCCGCTTTTGTTGGATGCTGATCAAGTGAAGGAGATTCGAAATTGATGCCATAGTTTCATGATTTTAATAGTGAGAAGATGCTCGAGAAGACAGCCAATGGTATCATTCCTTGCCTCAATGAAAGAAATGCTCTGTCAAGGAGGTACACAACCCGAAACGAAACCCTTCCCCCTAATTTGAAATATTCTTTTCTAGATATGATGAGATGTATCTAATCTAGTTAGTTCAAGCTTACTGATAGCAACTTGAAAAGTTATTACTATCTCAAAGCCATAAAAAGGCTATTTGTTATACCCTTGATGATTTGGACTAGAATAAGTCCTAATTTTGCATGCATAGAATTCATCTAGAGAAAGGCCATAACGTTATATTTGTAACGCCCTCAACGTAACGCCTAAATCCGTCCGAAATGTAAGTTTTTGCCCTATACATACGAATAGAGTTTTTTCCACTAGTGACAGGACATAGAACTTAATCTAACATGTAGGAGTGGTTACAAAGAGTTCTTAACTTCTTGATGCATGAATCATCTATGTTGTGCCATATCTCAATGGGTAAGTCCAGTTCAGTTAGTCCCTAAGTAAGGAAGGACAACTGTTGTCGTAGATAAAAATGAACTTATTCCTACTATAGTTGTTACAGGTTGACAAATGTGTATTATTATCGAAATTAAATTTTGCCACTAAAAGAATCATTTCCTCTCCCTTTTATTGATCAAATATTAGAAAGTTAGAAAGAACATACTTTTGTTATCTAGACACTTACTCTGGTTTCTTTCAAATACCTATCCATCCTGATGAACAAACAAAAATAACCATTTACATGTCTTATGGTACTTTTTGCTTACCTGTAGAATGCCCTTTGGTCTATGTACTGCTCCGCTACCTTTCAACAATTATATGATTGCCTCTTTTCTAAATACACCAGATTCTAGTATGGAAGTATTCATGGATGACTTTAGGGTCTATGGTACTGATTTTTGAATCATGTTTGGCTAATTCTCTAAAGTGCTTTAAAGATGTGAACATGTGAATTTTGGTCCTCATTGGAGAAATGTCACTTTATGGTGACAGAAGGAGTTTGTGTTAGGATATCTAGTCGCTAAAACAGCCCAAAGAAGAGTATTAAGTTATAAAGCTAAAATTCAAGTATTGTACTGACCTCCACCAGTAAGTGTAATAGGTGTTAGAGTTTTCTAGGCCATTTAGGGTGATTACCGTTGATTTATTAAAGATTTTTTTAACATTCTAAACCTAACTCAATTGCTATTACAAGATAATGAGTTTAAATTCACTGATGAATCTCTTGAATCTTTTAATTAGATCAACAAGCAATAATCTCAGCAACATTATCTAATCACCTGATTGGGAATGTCCTTGTGAATTTGTGTGATGCTAGGGTGAATATGTTTGTAGGTTGTCGTGTTAGGTCAAGGAAAGATAGATTTTGCATTGCCATTTCTATGCTAGTAAGAGACATGGGTGCCGGCATCGGCACACCTCTCAAAATAACTTTACAACTCTACTAATATATGCTAGGGAAGTAGGGATCGAATCCTCAGGGAGCTGAAAATTCTACTAGTCTAAAAAGCATAAAGTTAAGGGCCTGGGTGAATTTCGGTAAATGACTACTAAAACAAGAAACTAAGAAAAAACAGGGACATGACGGAAATTAAATGGATTAAACTCTATTAATGGGAACCTAGGGCTATCGGTTCACCTATGATCAATCAAACAAACTCAGTTAACGCTCCTAATCAATTCATGGCATTCCATTGAACTAGGCTCACTAATTACCGTCGAAACTTAGACTCTCAAACTCCTTCCTCTACCGGACCGCTCTCGCTCGCATAAATTCGGTTGGTTTTGCCGATTAGTCAGTGTCTAATAAGGTAATACTTGACCCTCTCGGCCTCGATGTTCAACATACCGAACTTACACTAATCTGGCCACAATTTAATTCGCATCTAGAAATCCAATAATAGGAATTCACTAGAATCCAAGAACTAATTAGAAAACATAATAATTCAAACCATGATCATTGATCCCCTAACCCTAGCAAAATGACTACTTCACTCATAATTAATGGAACAAAAACAAACAAACATCAAAGTTAAACAACATGATCATGAACAAAAACCATAATTAAAAAACTAGAATTACAACTAAATTAACTACTACAACAAGAAAAAAAAAACTAAATTACACATTAAGATAACAAATTATTAATCTAACCTCAAAACTAAAAAATAAGGAGAATCATGATTTATAATTGAAGAAGCAGAAGGAAAGAAGTACAAATTAATGATTGAATTGCATTTGATTAAAGAGTTCCTGGAGGAGTTCCTTCCACTGAATACGTGGATAGGGAACTATAGGGCTAACACTTCGGACGGACAGTTGTTGGCTTTGTTCACTTCCTGATGACACGACCTTGATTCCGCAAACAAGGAATAAATACCTCGTAGATTTTTCCCCCTCCGAGCTTAAGTAAGTATTTGTATGAGGATTAAGGCAAATTAACAATAATTAACACTTGGTAATCTAGAGAGGGAAACTGTGAGAGAATTCTCTTAGTATGATGTAAGAATGGAATGAAGATTGAATATTGAATATTGAAGGTTGAATGCTGAGTGCCCCCAAAATGGGATTTGGAGGGTATTTATAGCCTTTAGGTTGGAGGCTAACAACATAGGACAATTGACATTTGTCATCGTCTAATTGGTTGATACTTGATCAAGCCTCATGGGCTTTTGTTCAACCTCAAGGCCCAAATTCCTCCTTTTATCCTACCTTTAGCCTCAAATAGGATTGCGAACCATGGCAAGGTGCTTCTTCTTTAGATGTTGTTGTGGACACGTGCCCATCTTTACAACGACACTGGCATTGGGCCCCACCTTGTGTTGTCCAGTCATTGCCATGTGGCAGTGCAACTAGTCTTTTAGTGGACCGTGGCCCAGTACTTATGCTGACACGTGGTATGATTTTGGCGTGCCCACATCATTTGCCCCTCATTGGTGTGTTTTAAATCCATAATCCATGCCCAAACGGACGTCTCTTTTCCCCCTTTCGGAAGTTATTTTGTAACTTCCTTCGCAGTATTAAATATGCCTCAACCACCCCTTTGGTGTTTTTGGGGGGAATCGAATTAAGTGGGAATTAACTTTTGTACCCGTCAATTTCTATATATAATAGATGTGAAAATGATGTTGAATTTACTTTCACTTTCTCTCTAAAGTTCCCAGAATCCCTCAAACTCCCAAAAACTTCAGAGGCGATTTCGTCGAGCTGTTGGTGCGATTTCCGGCGAGTTGTTGCGGTGGTGTTTTCGATGGTAACAGTAGATCCTAGTTTTCGTCTCTTTTCAGGTTTTTCCTGAATTCTTTTCTTTCTTGTTTTCCTTACTTCTTTGTCTCTTATTTTCCATTGCATTTATCAATGGCTTCTTCAAACCGCTTCTTCCCCAAATAATAATGATGAACTCTATAAATACTTCCTTCTCCTCGTACAAGTCGTATTGGAACTCATCTTCTGTCGTTGCCTGATCATGTATTGTCGGTCGTTCCGACTTCGCTCTTCCTGTGCAGGAATTGCAATGGCATGATTTAAGCAAACTGCCTATAAGAGAAACTGTTACTTTGAGAGTCAAGCATCTGAAGTTTTCAGATGTGAATCCTCTTGGATCAGCAAGATCCTACTCCCCGGGGTTTGAGAGAAGTGATGTGCGAAACCTGCAAGAGAAGCTCCTAGGAGGAAGTAAGGAATTCCTACTAGGAGAGATAGAGTGCTTCTGAGGCTACCACCTCCAAGCCTCAAGAAGAGAGGGGCTATATCTTTGGTGCTGATGATAAGTCATCTCCTGTGCAATATGGAATTGGTGTAAACAAGGATGAAACTGATGTAGTGATTTGATTTTTTATAAGTGAGTATTTTGAACTGATCATCCCTAACAAGGGGGATACATTTTGGATGCCCCTGAAGACTGCTTCCCTTTTTATACTGAGTTATACTTCGGCTTAGGGTTCCCCACTTCCTTATGTCTTTTTAATCTTTTCAAAAATATGACATGTGGCATAGTTCAACTTACCCCATCTTGGGTTTCCATAATTCTGATGTGACTTTCTTGTGCCCTAAGGACTGACAGCTTCTTCTAAGGTTCTTCCTTCATCTGCGCATCTCTCAAAAGCCTCCACTGCAAACGGGGGGGTTCTACCACAAAACAGTGAGGGTGCCTCCACTTGTTTGGACAAGGCCAACAAGTTCCCAACTGGAGGAACCTTTTTGTGTTTTTGTGAAGTCCCGTGACAAAAAACTTGTAGAATGTTGAAAATTGAATCCTTTTCCAAGTGTCCTAGGAGATTCCTTTGAGCTTCCTAGATGAGTGATTCTGAGCAACAAAACTTAGAATTTTCAGATCTACCACATGGAGACAAGAAGCATTTTCTGACGGTTCCCTTCAACTGGATCCCCTTTAGCGAGTTCTTCTTATATCGCAACTTCCTTTTTGCTTGTCTTGTGTAATTCTTGGGGATGATATAACCAGGGTATTTTTGCTTTATTATTTAACGCTGACACCTCTGTCCTTTTCTCCACATAGCCACACCAAGTGTCCTTTTTCTTTCATAGAAGAAGCTCTTGCTTGACCTCCCTTCATTCAAAAAAGAAGCAGAACCAAAAAACTTCTGGAAAAAAAGTATCCTCAAAAAAAAAAAAAAAAGAAGCCGGGGAGGAACAACTTTTCCTCAGAATGGGAAGATTCGGTATTTACCTTTACATCTTTTCACAAAACTTAAGACTTGCATTATTTTTTTTTTTGTTTTTTTTTTTTTTTTGTTTTTACTTCCAATCATATGGACATCACTTCCTCACTTGAGAAACTTCCCATTTTGCCGCCTTAAACGCAAGCGGCACTAAAGGGGGGAAGTTTGGGTATTTAGACACTCCGTTGTAGATGTTATTAGGACTTCCACTACTTATGACTTCTCCTTTGCCGATTTGAACGGCAGGTGGGCACTAGATGGGAAGTTTTAAATAGTTAGAAGTCTTTTCCTCTCATTAGGAAGTTTAAAACTTTACTTTTACTTATGGAAGTAAATGTGTAGACTCTTTTAATAGGAAGTTCCCCTCCCTCTGGAAAGCTAAAATCTTTAAAACTGCCCCGTAGAGATTTTGATCATACTCCCCTTAGGAAGCATATTTAGACTTCCCTCATAGGAAGTCTCTTCCCCTTGGAGTTAGAATTACTTAGATTCCCTCTTTGTGTCCATGTGTTTCAACTCGGCAAGTGGGAATCTTTGACTTCCCTGTTTTTGCCGGTTTGAACGTCCACGTCACAAGGTTAGGGGAGTCTTTTTAACTTCCTGAGCAAGCTTTAGATCTACTTCCCCCTTATGAAGTATGTTTAGACTTCCTTTCAATGTAAGTCTCTTCCCTAGGAAGTTAGAATCTTTTTAACTTCCCTCCTTTGTGTCCCATGTGCGTTCCCTCGGGCAAGTGGGAATTTCTTAGCTTCTGTTTGCCAGTTGAACTACATGGCATAAGGAGGGGAAGTTCTCTTTTACTTCCCTTAGGAAATGGTAAGATACAGACCTCCCTTGAGGAAGTACTGTTGAGACTTCCTTTCATATGAAGTCCCTTCCCTTAGGAAGTTACAAATAACTTTAGAGTTCCCCCCTTGGTGTCCTGTGCGTTCAACTCGCAAAGTGGAAGTCTTTGACTTCTTGTTTGCCGGGTGAACTAGAATG
>PYUH01000348.1:16383-34067 GCA_016808085.1 Suaeda aralocaspica | reverse complement strand
GAAACACAAAAATGGAGGTTTCTTGAAATAAAGATTGAATCTTGAAGAGTTTCTTGAAGTTCTTGAAATCGCAAGTCCAACAAAAATCAACGAGAATCAAAGCAAGTTGTATGGGGGGATTTTTTGACAGATTTTTGAAAGATTGGGCAACGTTGTCAACACGGTTTTTTGGGTTGTTTGACTTGGTCAACCTAGGTTTGTTATTCGGATATATGGTCCCTTAGATTGATTTGCAAATATCTAAGATTTAGACTAGAAATCAGATTACAAATATATGGTGCAAGATGTGTATCCGGTTTTGATAAGATTTTCTTGTTATCCTAATCTTAGTTTGTTATACATATACTAAGGTAGTTAGGATATGTTTAGGATTCTGAAATATTGTGTGTTATGTTTAGCTATAAATAGGATGTAAAATACATCAATAAATTCAGATTAGCTTGATTGAAAAACATAAGTTTTCCAGTTTTCCTTTGTTTCACGAAGTAACACATTTTTTGAGAGTTTCTTGCGAGAAATCGATTGAGTGAGTGGTGCTTTTGCTTTACTCACTGAGGATAGTTCTTAGGATTTGAGGGTGCTTTGCTTTAATCAAATTCTACCAATTATTCGCTTAGAAGTTCAGATTTGGGGTGCGTGGCTTTATCAAATTTGAAGTCTAAGTTTCTTGTGTGAGTGGCGTTTGTCTATAACAAAATTCACATCAACTTTTGGTGCTCGTTGAGAGATTCGTTCAATCTCAAAGTAATTCAATATCTATTATCATGGCTCAAGAAGGTGGAGATGATAATCCACAAGATTCATGAAAGGTTGAGCTTGGCTCAAGCAAAAAGCTACTTTGCAGGAAGATTGACGAGTTAAGGCTCGTTTAGATGAAGTCCTAACCATCATGGCTTCTACCAAGAAAACTCCTACAAAGTCTAAACAGAGAAGGATCCTCTAGAGGCATATCATGGCCTTGGTGGAAATTTTCGGTAAATGACTACTAAAACTAAGAAACTAAGAATAAAACTAGGGAATGACGGGAAATTATGGATTAAACTCTATTAATGGGAACCTAGGGCTATCGGTTCACTATGATCAATCAACAAACTCAATTAACGCTCACTAATCAATTCACTGGCATTCATTGAACTAGGCTCACTAATTCTCTCGAACTAGACTCCCTCAAAACTCCTTTACCGCTCTCGCTCGCATAAATTCGTTTTTGCCTATTATTCAGTGGTCTAATTAAGGTAATCTTACCTCTCGGCCTCGATTTCACAATAACCTAACTTACAACTAAATCTGGCCACAATTTAATTGCAATCACTAGAAAATCAATATAGGAATTCATAAAGAGCATCAAGTGCAACACCAAAAACCAACTTACACCATTATATAAACTCAACCATTGGATAATTAATGCCTAAACACATCCAAAAGACTTCAATGAGACTTTAAGAACAAGGAAGAATGACTATTAAGATAAGTTAGCAACTACAAACCATTTTAAAAGCATAAAGTTCACACATGAAATTGCTAGTAAAAATTTATGAGTAAAGCTATAGTTCTAAGTAAGCATTCTAAAGACTTTAACTGAATTTACTAATTAACACTCCTAATTAACACACCTTCATGAATGATCATCAGAAACTCATGAAATCTTGCTCAACAATAAAGCACAAAAACTTCCAATTACTTAAAATTAACAAATCCAAACATGATAATGAAGCATAAAAATAGCTAGTAGACACTCATGAACAACAACAATCAATTTTAGAGTGATCAATTTAATTCATAATAAAAATACCCAAAATTGAACTTCATGAAACTTCATATAAATTGGATAATAGGAAATTATACCTTAGTAGATGATAAAGAGCAAGAAATTTGAAGAAATTGAAGAAGCAACCCACAAACCAAACCCAATTGAACTCAAATTTCGAACCCTAGGTTATGCAATTCGTGATTTTTTTCCAAATTTTACTCCAAGATGTTGTTTGAGAGTAGTGAGAGGAGTGTTTGTGTTAAATTTGAAGTGATTTGGAGTAGTATGGAGTGATTTATGGTGATTTGAAGTTGAAGGTTTTTCGGTTTTTAATGGTGTGAGAGAGGAAAGAAGATAGATTGAGAGTTTAGGAAATTAAAATATATGATAATAAAGATATATAATATAATAATATAAAATAATAATATATAATAATAATAAATATAATATAATAATAGGGGGGGGGGGGAGCGAAAAAAATAACACGAGTAGGAAATTATAAGGCCACGCGAGGAAAAAGAAAAAAACGAATGAAAGCCCGCAGGTGCGTGCTGCGCCCGCAGGGAACAATCCCTTTTGAGGGCTGCGCCCACGGTGGTGACCTGTAGGAAACTGTGAACCTTCTGTTTTAAAATGCGGGCGCATAGAAGGAATGGGTGTTTTGTTCACTGCGCCCGCAGGTCGTCTCTGGGGCATTTTTCGCTGATTTTTCTCTTTTCTCTCTAATTAATGAATTAACTTATAAATTATTATTAATCATCACTTAAGCACGTTAAACTCTTAAACTCTCTTTAATTACCCCAATTAACATTAAACACTTATTCCCTTAGCTAGACTTCACAAATCAAAGCAAAAGCTAAACTAGCTAAACTAAACTACGAAAACGCAGAAAAACACGCAAAAACATGCAAAAAGAGAAAAGAAGGGATAGAAAGCTTGGGTGCCTCCCGAGGAGCGCTCTTTTAAGGTCACTAGCTGACCATGCTGCATTAGTGATCAAGGCGTCTTGGGATCATCGAGTTGGATGACTTCAACCAAACCGATGACATCTCCTTCATAGTATGGCTTCAATCGGTTACCGTTAACTTTGAATATTTCACCCTTTCACTTTGAACTTCAACATAGCCAAATTTGCTAACATTTATGACTGTAAAGGGGCCACTCCATCTAGATTCACTTTCTAGGGAATAATCGAAATCTTGAGTTAAACAATAGAACCTTATCACCGACTTGAAACTCCCTTTTCTTGATTCGTTTATCGTGCCATTTTTTGTCTTTTCTTTATAAATTTTGGCACTATCATATGCTCCTAGCCGAAATTCATCTAATTCATTTAATTGTAGCAACCGTTTTTCACCCGCAAGCTTAGCATCCATGTTTAATTCCTTGATTTCCCAATAAGCTTTGTATTCAAGTTCTACTGGAGATGGCACACTTTTCCATAAACTATCTATGGGAAGTGCCAATTGGAGTTTTAAACGATGTTCTATACGCCCATAAGCATCATGAAGCTTGCTACTCCAATCCTTTCTCGATTTCGCAACCTCTTTTCTAGATGGACTTGATTTCTCGGTTTGAACCCTCGACTTGACCACTGGTTTGTGGGTGATATGCCAATCCCGTCCTGTGGTAAACACGTATTTCTCTAGCAGCTTATCCAACCGTTTCTCTGAAAGTGTGTTTCCCCATCACTGATGTAGCTCTAGGGACTCCGAACCTAGGAAAATAACGTGCTTAAACATCTAAAAAGGTGTTAGCATTACTATGGAGAGAAGCAATTGCTTCCACCCATTTGGAAACTAATCCACAGCGACCAATAAAACGATTACCGTTAGAAGAAGGGAATGGACCCATATAATCAATACCCCACATCGAAGATTTCAACTTCTAAATACCTGTTTGAGGCATTTCATGTCTTTTTGAGATATTACCTGTCCATGGCACGAATCACAAGACATGACAAAGTCTCTAGCATCCTTGAATATCGTAGGCCAATAGAAAACGGATTGCAACACCTTAAACATCATTTTGGCAGGCCCAGCATGTCCCCATAGGGTGATGAGTGGCAATGGTGCAGAACTCATAGACCTCCAATCTGGTACACACCTGTGATATAAGCCATTGCACACTCACGAACAAGTTAGGTCATCCCAAAAATAACACCTCACATCATGTAAAAACTTTTCCATGCTGATAAGTAAGATCAGGAGGTAACACTCCTCCAATTCATAATTAGAATAATCAGCAAACCATGGAGTGTTAGAAATGACAGCCAAAATATGGTCATCAGGAAAAGAGTCATCAATAGGAGTTGAAATCTCTCCATCTTCTATCGAATCCTAGATAGGTGGTCTGCAACCACATTCTCTGCACCTTTCTTGTCACGGATTTCTAGACGAACTCCTAGGAGCAAAATCCACCTAATAAGCCTCGGTTTTGCTTCTTTCTGGCCAAGTAATTTAAGGCTGCATGGTCGTGTAAATAATAACTTTCGAACCTATAAGATCAGAGCGAAATTTATCGAGACATACACTATAACAGCAGTTCTTTTTCAGTTGTTGGTAGTTAATTTGAGCTGGATCTAAAGTCTTACTACTAGTAAATAGCATGCAAAATCTTGTCTTTCCTCTGACCTAACACGACACCTACAGCATAGTCACTAGCATCACACATAATTTCAAAAGGTAATTCCCAATCGGGTGATTGAATGATTGGTGCTGGATTAGTGTCTTTTGGTCAAATTAAAATATTTAAGGCATTCATCGGTGAAATTAAACACAACATCTTTTAATAGCATTTGTGTCAAGGGTTAGCAATTTTAGAGAAATCTTTGATGAATCTACGGTAAAACCCTACATAACTAGAAAGCTTCTAACACCTTTTACACTTACTGATGGAGGTAATTGTTCAAATAACTTGGATTTTAGCTTTATCTACATCAATACCTCTTCAGAGACTAGATGTCCTAAGACCATTCCTTCTGTCACCATAAATGACATTTCTCCCAATTGAGGACCAAATTCACCTGTTCACATCTTGTAAGCACTTTAGTTGGTTAGCCAAACATGAATCAAAATCATACCATAGACACTAAAATCATCCATGAGACTTCCATGCTAGACTCTATGAACTTAGAAAATATAGCCATCATACATCTTTGAAAGGTAGCAGGTGCATTACATAGACCAAAAGGCATTCTACGGTAAGCAAAAGTGCCATAGGGGCATGCAAATGTAGTTTAGATTGATCATCATGATGGATAGATTTGGAAACACCCAGATAACCATCTAGATAACAAAATATTTATTAGTTGTAGCCTTTCTAAACATTTTCAATAAAAGGTAGAGGGAATGATCCTTTTTGTGGCAACATTTAATTTCCGGTAATCAATGCACATTCCCAACCTTAACAACCCTGGTGGGGATAAGTTCTTCTTATCATTTCGCACAACAGTTGTTCCCCCCTTCTTAGGGACTACCTGCACTGGACTTACCCATTGAGATCTGGCACAGCATAAATGATACCTGCATCAAGAAGTTTGGAACCTTTTCTTCACCACTTCCTGCATGTTAGGGTTAAGTCTCCTTTGTCCCTGTATACAAGGCTTATGGCCTTCTTCTAGATGAATTCTTAGCATGCAAAATCAGGACTTATTCCAGCTAGATCATCAAGTGTATAACCAATAGCCTTTTTGTGAGTTTTAAGCACAGAAGCAACTTTTCAAGTTGACTATTGGTAAGTTTAGAGCTGACTATGACTGGATACAACACATCATCTAGAAAGGCATATTTCAAATTAGGGGGAAGGGGTTTCATTTCGGGCTGTGTTACCTCTTTGATGGCATAGATTTTGAGGCAATGATTGATACCTTTGGCTTCTCCTCTAAAGTCATCTTCTCATGTTCAATTCGTTGCCTACATCATCAATTTCCGAATCTCCTTCACCTGCATTAGCACCAAACACAAAATGCCTTAGGGGATCCTTTGTAAGGGATCGAGGCATGTCATCCAAAACAATTTCACCAATAATATCAATCCTATAACATGACTGCTCTATCATGGGGTTTTTTACTGCATTATAAGATTGAATGTCACCTTGTCATCCCCTACAGAAAAACTTAAACTTCCATTTTTAACATCAATGACGCACCTGCATAGTAGGAAAGATCTACCTAGAATGATAGGGATAAGAGCATCCTCATCAATATCAGGACAACAAGTCAACAGGATAAAAAATTTCCTCACTCTAACAAGTACTCCTCTAAAACCCTTTAGGGTATTTTACAGTTCTATCCGCCATCTGCAAAGTAACATTGGTAAATTTAAGCTCTCCATGTCAAGCTTCCTGCAAATTGTAAGGGCATCACACTTACCTAGCTCCTAAATCACATAGAGCCTTATCATAAATAAAGGACCTATATTACATGGAATTAAAAACTGCCTGGATCCTTCACTTAGGAGAGATTATTTTTGAAGGATCACACTGCACTCCTCGGTGAGTGCAACTGTCTCTGTTCTTCAACTCACGTTTCCTGCTTAAAATTTCTTTCAAAAATTTAGTATAAGTTAGGCACTTGAGTAATTAAATCAGTAAAGAGGCACAGTAACCTGCAATTTTTACTAAGTCAAGGAATTTACGAAAGTGATTATTATTCTTACTCCGGTTACCCGTTCGGAAAGGTACGACACCTTAAGGGAGGAATGTATCGGTAACTAAATCTGCGGCTGGGCTTGCTTATTGATGCTTTCCTTCTTCCTTTCTTTCCGCAATTTGTCCTCAAGGTCTTCAATAACAACCGAACTGTCTTCTGGTTCCATCTCAGCCCTGTTAGCATCATCATCAGGCATTCTAGGACCTTCATAGTAAGTACCGCTCCTTGTTGCAATGGAATTGGCAATGATCACAGGGGATTGCTTGATGAAGCATTTGATGGAGTAGTGTTGAGGAGGAAGTTGCCTTGTTCCTTTGTGGCTGATGATTGAGCAATTGGTGCTACTTGACTCTCCATTGTCGATTGTGGGCCTGCTGCTTCCATGGTTTTCTGCATCTGCATCATCATGTTCTTCATTATAATAGTCATGCTAGATGGCTGCGGGAGTGCTGGGAGTGTGTCTGGAGGTGGTGGTCACTGAAACCCGGTGGTAGGTGAGCAAAACCGTTGAACCTGTTGTTGTTGCTGGTGGTACAAATGTGGCTGCTGCTGTGGATTTTGAACATTGCTATTATTCTTGTAGGAGAAGTATGGATGATCTTCCAACCAGGATTGTAGGTGTTGGAAAAGGGTATTCTTTTAAGCTTGAAATGCACTACTTGCTCCATAGAACTATGACTGCTTGCATACTATGCCCACAAGAATCACATAAATCACAAAAGACATTTGTAACCCCGAAGTGCGGCCATTGCAGCTACTGTCTTGGATTGGAGGATGGTGTGGTTGATTTTGTATAGCTTCTCGAATTGCATTGATTGTTGAAGCCAAACTCTCATTATTGTCATCTATCACATGTTTTCCTCCTCCTTTCATGTCCTCTAGGATTACCAAATTGAAATTATGAATCAATCTCCTCAATTAAATCATAAGCAGCATTGACTTACTTGGTTCATAAATCGACCACTAGCAACGAATCAAGCAAAGTCTACTCTCATTACCCAAACCATTATAGAATGATTGCACACTAAAAACCACCTCTCGGTCCCTATGAGGGCACATTCTCAATAATCCGTAAATCTCTCCCAGCATATAAAGAGTTTCATCTGTTTCTTGCTTAAAATTCGTAATTTGACTCCTAATTGTGCAGTTCTCTCCGAGTATATTACTTCCTTTGAAAAGCAAAGGCCAAGTCATCCCAACTATTATATAATCCATGTTTAGACCATTCAACCAAGATCGAGCTTTCTCCTTTAATGAAAATGAAACATCGTACGTCGTATAATCGTTGAGATACACCAGCTTGCTTGATTGTATTGCAGTACTGAATGAAGTTATTTAAATGTAAGTTCAATCTTCTTCATTGTGCCTGCAAACTGATTCCTTCAACCATGTTCACCAAAGCTAGCTTCAATTCGAAATTCGGGCCGCTATATCGGGAACTCGGTATCCCCCTCCCATGTTGCAGAACTCGCGAGAATAGTCTTTTAAGGACCTTGGCTTTGTGGGCTGTGCGGCGGTGGTGCATCATCCCGTGGTGGGTTATGCTCGTTGAACTTGATCCTGACATCTCTTCCTCGTCTCTGAACTATCGGAAATGTTCAACTCAGCAAATAATTGTGTCAAATCACCAATGTTCGTTCGAAAAGAATGCTTCTTCGTGAATCTCCACTTCCTTCTGCGACTCCTCTTATGCAGAAATGTCCGGTTCAGGATCAATCCAAACAGGCATACAACCTAATACCTGCATACAATCGAAACTCGAAACTGAAATGAAAACACCTCAAAGACGTGAAGTTCATTGAGGTGAAGGAATAAAACCGAAAATAAAAATAAAAGAACACTTTAACCCAGCTAGAGATTAAAAAATTGCCTCCCCGGCAACGCGCCAAAATTTGAACAGTTGTCGCACACCTCTCAATAACAAACAACTCTAACTAATATAGCTAGGGAAGTAGGGATCGATCCTCATGGAAGCTATAAATTCTACTAGCTCTAAAAAGCCTAAAGCGTGTAAGGCCTTGGTGGAATTTCGGTAAATGTTTCTAGAACTAAGAAGACTAAGATTGAAACTAAGGGAAATGACGAGAAATTAACATTAAACTCTATTAATGGAAACCTAGGCTATCGGTTCACTATGATCAATCCAACAACATAACCTCACTAACCAATTCATTGGCATCATTGAACTAGGCTCACTAATTCTCTCGAACTTAGACTCCCTCAAACTCCTTTACCGGCTCTCGCTCGATAAATTCGTTTTGCCTATTATTCAGTGGTCTAATTGTGGTAATCTTTACCTCTCGGCCTCGATTTCAATAATACCTAACTTACAACAAAATCTGACCACAATTTAATTGCAATCGCTATAATCAGTAATAGGAATTCATTAGAAGCCAAGAACTAATTAGAAAACATAATTTAATTCAAGTCATGATCATAGATCCCCTAACCCAGAGAAAATGCACTACTCACTCATAATTAAGGGAACAAAAGCAAATTTGAATTCAAACAACCTGATCAAGACAAGGAATTAATTAAACTAAATTAATTCAATAAAACTAATTAGAACCAAAAATAGCAAACTAATTATCTAAACTAAAAACTAAGAAATTAAAGAGAATCTGAAATAAAAGAATAAGAAGCATAAGGAAAGAGATTCCCAAATAAATTGAATTGGCATTGATTGAAAGCTTGAATTCATGAAGAAAGTAATTAATCCTAAATTCTAGAGAGAAAAAGTATTTGGATTCCTGGTCTAAAATATGATAAAAACTAGGTAGGTTCGTGCCCCTTTACATTCATATATATATATTTAGTTTTAATTAATTAAAACCCACGAAGCAAAACAGCGCGGAAAAATCAATCGGAGCACAAACCCTTCACTGCGCCCGCGGGGAACAAACACGATCCTTCCTGCGCTCGCAGCCTTACTTTTGGTACTTCTGAGTTCTTTGATCTATGATGCGGCGCATAGATCAAAATAGTAACTAAGGGTGCGCCCGCATCTTGCTTGCATGCCTATATTTTGACGATCCTTCTGGTTCTTTTGCTCGATCTTCGAATCTCATTCGTGGCTTCTCGTAACTTGGCACGCATCCCAAGGCAAGTACTTTTTGACTTTTTTTAGCTTCAAATGACTCATAACTCTCGTATTACGCTTCCGAACAATAAAAAAACAAAATTGAAAACCACACTTAACAACCGAAAAGTATAATATAACCGTTAAAAGGTTCTAAAAGTCAACTAAAGATGCTAAATCGTTCCAAAACATAACTTAACATCGAAACGACATTCAATCAAAACAAAGCCACAAACTAAATATTAGCACAAGAATCAACCGAAATAGGGCAAAACACAACATAAACATGTATATCAAAAATTATGTTTAGCTGAGCTGCCGTTGTCCACCTCACCCTCTTAATGAGGCAGTTTACTATCTGTAGGAGATTACCAATCGTCGTGATGATCCTCTTCTTCTATCTCCGCATCCATAGAAAGAGATGTCATGTTCTTCAGCCTTTGTCTTCCTCTGATTTCAATCTACCTGGCTTGCTGGGGGTTCCTGATCCATCCTTGCAAAACGCTTGGCAGCAGAGTAGGTTAGTCCGCAAATTTCAGATCCCCAGATATTAAGTTAATTACCTTTGAAGTAGCAGTGGCAGGGTTGGCCCTGGCTTTTGTTTACTTCTTGCGGTCCGCCCTACTTACCTAGCAGGTGGTCCGGTCCCTTTCTTGAGCCGGTAGGCATCTGCTTTTCTAAGCTGGAAGCATTCCTTTGTGTTATGCCCAGTGTCATTGTGGTAGCGGCACCATTTCGTCTTGTCCTTCAAGCTATCCGGCCTTGTCAGTTCTCTTTGGCCACCGCACAGCTTCTCCTCGCTTGTGCAACGCGTTTATAACGCCGCTAGTGTAAACGTTGAAGCATGTAAATTAATACTTCCCCCTCCTATTACCCTTTACCAAAAAAAAAAGATTTTTTTATTCCTGTCTGCCTCCGCTCTGCCTTGTCATACTAGCCGTACCTGTAACCTGCGAGGAAGAAAAAGGTAGAAGTTATATTAATTCCGTTTAGAATACGACTGGTGCCTCCAGTTGCTGGGCTTAGCTAGCACCTGCAATGTCATAAGCTGGCCTCTGGAGCTTTTTCTCTTCCATTCTACGTCAACTAGTGCTTGGTTTGCACTCGTCGAAGTGGAGCACGGGTACCTAGCAAGTATGTGCATTTTAAGCTTACAAGATAATCCATTCTCCCACACATCTCCGGGTTGGAAGGATCAACCATACTTCTCTTACAGATACTAGAATGCTCAAATCCGCAGCAGCGACATTTTGCACCACGCACAGTAGGTTCAACGATTTGATCCACCTCAACCACCTGGTTTCAGTAGGCCACCACCTTCAGCACCCCACTGCCAACTAGCAACGAGTTTTTCGGAACTGAAGAATATGAGATGCATATGCAGAAAGCCATAAATCAATGAAGGCCCATAATCGACAATTGAAACTCAAGTGCACAAATTGCCCAATCATCAACTCAAGGCAATAAGGCCAACTTCGTCCTTAACCTGCTCCTCAATGCCCCATCAAGCAATCCACCTCGGATCTGCAACAAGAGTGTTACTTACTATGAGGTCCTAAAAATGCTAATGATGATACAAACAATGCTGCAGATATAACTGACGAGGACAGTTTGGTGTTATTGATGAACTTGAGGACCACGCAGCTATAGAAAGGAGAATGAATCCTCAAAGGAGAAAAGCACCAAAGAAGCAAGCTTCCAGCAACTGATTCGTTCCCGTATCGATTCCTTCCTCAAGGTGCCATTGCCCTTTTCGAATAGGGTAACCAGGAGTACGAACTATAATCACTTTCGAAATTCTTGAAATAGTTAAGAATTTCAACTTACTATACCTTTTACTGATTGATTACTCAAGTTTCCTACTAAACTAAATTTTGAAAGATATTTTGAGCAGGAAACGTGAGATGAATGTAACGAGACATGTGCACTCACGAGAGTGCAGTGCAATCCTCAAAATGAATCTCCTCAAGTTGAAAGACCAGGCAGTTTTTCACTTCCATGCAATAAGGCCCTTTTTGTTTATTGATAAGGCTCTATGTGATTTAGGAGCTAGTGTCACTGTTATGCCTTTATCATTTGCAGGAAGCTTGATATGGAAGAGTTAAAAGTTACTAAGTTACTTGCAGATGCGGATAGAACTGTAATACCCTAAGGTGTTTTAGAGTGTGCTTGTTAGAGTAGGTTAATCTTATTCTTGTGATTTTGTTTCTTGGATATTGATGAGATGCCACATCCTTATTATCATACTTGGTAGACCTTTCTTACATACCGCAGGTCCGTCATTGATGTTAAGAATGGAAGTTTAACCCTTTCTGTAGCAGATGATACGTAACATTTAATCTTAATGCAATGAAAATCCCATGACATGATAGACTCATGCTATAGGATAGATATTGTTATGAGATTGTTTTGGATGATATGCTCAATCCCTAAAAAGGATCCTCTAGAGGCCGCTTTTGTTGGATGCTGATCAAGTGAAGGAGATTCGAAATTGATGCCATAGTTTCATGATTTTAATAGTGAGAAGATGCTCGAGAAGACAGCCAATGGTATCATTCCTTGCCTCAATGAAAGAAATGCTCTGTCAAGGAGGTACACAACCCGAAACGAAACCCTTCCCCCTAATTTGAAATATTCTTTTCTAGATATGATGAGATGTATCTAATCTAGTTAGTTCAAGCTTACTGATAGCAACTTGAAAAGTTATTACTATCTCAAAGCCATAAAAAGGCTATTTGTTATACCCTTGATGATTTGGACTAGAATAAGTCCTAATTTTGCATGCATAGAATTCATCTAGAGAAAGGCCATAACGTTATATTTGTAACGCCCTCAACGTAACGCCTAAATCCGTCCGAAATGTAAGTTTTTGCCCTATACATACGAATAGAGTTTTTTCCACTAGTGACAGGACATAGAACTTAATCTAACATGTAGGAGTGGTTACAAAGAGTTCTTAACTTCTTGATGCATGAATCATCTATGTTGTGCCATTATCTCAATGGGTAAGTCCAGTTCAGTTAGTCCCTAAGAAGGAAGGACAACTGTTGTCGTAGATAAAAATGAACTTATTCCTACTATAGTTGTTACAGGTTGACAAATGTGTATTATTATCGAAATTAAATTTTGCCACTAAAAGAATCATTTCCGTCTCCCTTTTATTGATCAAATATTAGAAAGTTAGAAAGAACATACTTTTGTTATCTAGACACTTACTCTGGTTTCTTTCAAATACCTATCCATCCTGATGAACAAACAAAAATAACCATTTACATGTCTTATGGTACTTTTTGCTTACCTGTAGAATGCCCTTTGGTCTATGTACTGCTCCGCTACCTTTCAACAATTTATGATTGCCTCTTTTCTAAATACACCAGATTCTAGTATGGAAGTATTCATGGATGACTTTAGGGTCTATGGTACTGATTTTTGAATCTGTTTGGCTAATTCTCTAAAGTGCTTTAAAGATGTGAACATGTGAATTTTGGTCCTCATTGGAGAAATGTCACTTTATGGTGACAGAAGGAGTTTGTGTTAGGATATCTAGTCGCTTAAAAACAGCAAAAGAAGAGTATTAAGTTGATAAAGCTAAAATTCAAGTTATTACAAGTACCTCCACCAGTAAGTGTAATAGGTGTTAGATGTTTTCTAGGCCATGTAGGGTGATTACCGTTGATTTATTAAAGATTTTTTTAACTTCTAAACCTAACTCAATTGCTATTAAAGATAATGAGTTTTAAATTCACTGATGAATGCCTTGAATTCTTTAATTAGATCAACAAGCAATAATCTCAGCACCCATTATCTAATCACCTGATTGGGAATTCCTTGTGAAATTATGTGTGATGCTAGGTGAACTATGTTGTAGGTGTCGTGGTTAGGGTCAAGGAAAGATAAGATTTTGCATTGCCATTATCTATGCTAGTAAGAGACGGGGGGGCCCGTATCGACACACCTCTCAAAAATAACTTTACAACTCTTACTAATATAGGCTAGGAAGTAGGGATCGAATCCTCAGGGAGCTGAAATTCTACTAGTCTAAAAAGCATAAAGTTAAGGGTGCCTGGTGGAAATTTCGGTAAATGACTACTAAAACTAAGAAGACTAAGAATAAAACTAGGGAAATGACGGAAATTATGGATTAAACTCTATTAATGGGAACCTAGGGCTATCGGTTCCTATGATCAATCAACAAACTCATAACGCTCACTAATCAATTCACTGCATTCATGGAACTAGGGCTCACTAATTTCCGTCGAAACTTAGACTCCCTCAAACTCCTTTTACCGGCGTCTCGCTCGCATAAATTCGGTTTTTGCCTATTATGCAGTGGCTAATTAAGGTAATAACTTACCTCTCGGCCTCGATTCAACAATACAACTTACAACTAAATCTGGCCACAATTTAATTGCAATCCTAGAAATCAATATAGGAATTCAACTAGAATGCCAAGAACTAATTAGACAAACAATAATTTAATTCAAACCATGATCATTGATCCCCTAACCCAGCGAAACATGACTACTCCCTCATAATTAAAGGAAACAAAAAACAAAAAAACATCAAGTTAAACAACATGATCATGAACAAAAAAACCATAATTAAAAACTAGATTACAACCTAAATTAACTACTACAACAAGGAAGAAGAAAAAAAAAAACTCAAATTACAATTAAGATAACAAATTAATTATCTAACCTCAAACTAAAAAATAAGAGAACATGATTTATAATCTGAAGAAGCATGAAGGAAAGAAGTACAAATTAATATTGAATGCATTTGATTAAAGAGTTCCTGGTAGGAGTTCCTCTTCCACTGAATACGTGGAAGGGTAACTAAGGGCTTATCACTTCGGACGGACAGTGTTGGCTTTGTTCAGCTTCCTGATGAACACGACCATTGATTCCGCAAACAAGGAATAAATCCTCGTAGGATTTTTCCCCCTCCGAGGCTTAAGTAAGTATTTGTATGAGGATTAAGGCAAATTAACATAATTAACACTTGGTAGTCTAGAGAGGGAAACTAGTGAGAGAAATTCTCTTAGTATGATGTAAGAATGGAATGAAGATGAATATTGAATATTGAAGGTTGAATGCTGATGCCCCCAAAATGCGATTTTGAGGGGTATTTATAGCCTTAGGTTTGGAGGCTAACAACATGGACAATACATTTGTCATCGTCTAATTGGTTGAACTTGATCAAGCCTCATGGGCCCTTTTGTATCTAAGCCTCCAAGGCCCAAATTCCTCCTTTTAATCCTACCTTTAGCCCAAAAGGATTGCGAACCATGGCAGAGGTGCTTCTTCTTTTAGATGTGTTGTGGACACGTGGCCCATCTTTACAACGACACGTGGCGTTGGGGCCCCCCTTGTGTTGTCCAGTCATTGCCATGTGGCAGTGCCAACTAGTCTTTTAGTGGACACGTGGCCCAGTCTTTGCTGACAGCGTGGTATGATTTGGCGTGTCCCAATCATTTGCCCCTCATTGGGTGTTTAAGATCCATAATCCATGCCCCAAACTGGACGTCTCTTCCTTCCCTTTCGAAGTTTATTTTGTAACCTTCCTTCGCAGTTATTAATAGCCTCAACCACCCCTTTGGGTTTTTGGGGGGAATCGAATTTAAGGGGAATTACTTTTGTACCCCTCAATTTCTATATATAATGATGTGAAAATGATTGTTGAATTTACTTTCACTTTTCTCTCTAAAAGTTCCCAGAATCCTCTCAAACTCCCAGATAACTTCAGAGGCGATTTCGGCCGAGCTGTTTGGTGCGATTTCCGGCGAGTTGTTGCGGGTGTTTTCGATGGTAACAGTAGATCCTAGTTTTTGCGTCTCTTTCCAGGTTATTTTCCTGAATCTTTTCTTTCTTTTTTTCCTTACTTCTTTGTCTCTTATTTTCCATTGCATTTATCAATGGCTTCTTCAAACCCTTCTTCCCCAAATAATAATGTAACTCTATTGAATCTTCCTTCTCCTCGTACTAACGTCTATTGGAACTCATCTTCTGTCGTCCTATCATTATGTCTGGGTCTGTTCCTACCTTCTCTTCCTGTGCAGGAATTGCAATGGCATGATTAAGCAAACAGCCTATAAGAGAAACTGTTACTTTGAGAGTCAGCAGCATCTGAAGTTTCTCAGATGTAATCCTCTGGATCAGCACGATCCTACTTCCCCGGGGTTTGAGAGAAGTGATGTGCAAACCTGCATAGAGAGCTCCTACAGGAGGAAGTAAGGAATTCCTACTAGAGAGAGAGTCTTCTGAGGCTACCACCTCCAGCCTCAAGAAGAAGAGGGTGCATATCTTGTGGTGCTGAGTTAAGTCATCTCTGTGATATGTATGATTGGTGTAAATAAGGGAAAACTGATGTAGTGATTTAGTTTTTATAAGAGGTATTTTGAACTAGATCATCCCTAACAAGGGGGATACATTTTGGAGTGCCCTGTAAGACTGCTTCCCTGTTTTATACTGAGTTATACTTACGACGCTTAGGGTTCCCCACTTCCTTATGTCTTTTTAATCTTTTCAAAAATATGATCATTGCATATGTTCAACTTACTCCCAGATCTTGGGTTTCACATAATGTCTATGTGACTTCTTGTTGGCCTTAAGGTGTGAAGCTTCTTCTAAGGTTCTTCCTGTCATCGCGCAATCTCTCAAAAGCGCCCCACTGCAAACGTGGGCGGTTCTACCTAAAACAGTGAGGGGTCCCGCCTTGTTGGACAAGCCAACAAGTTCCCACGGGGAACTTTTTGTGTTTTGTGAAGTCCCGTGACAAAAAACTTGTAGAAGTGTTGAAAAATTGAATCCTTTTCCAAAGTGTCCTAGGAGATTCCTTTGAGCTTTCCTAGATTG
Source organism: Suaeda aralocaspica (assembly GCA_016808085.1). NCBI lineage: Eukaryota > Viridiplantae > Streptophyta > Magnoliopsida > Caryophyllales > Amaranthaceae > Suaeda > Suaeda aralocaspica. The sequence goes on along the minus strand of PYUH01000348.1, from coordinate 17,733 downwards.
AGTGATCTGAGCAACAAAAACTTAGAATTTTTCAGATCTACCACGTGGAACAAGAAGCAATTTCTGAACGGTTGCCCTTCAACTGGATCCCCTTTAGCGAGTTCTTCTTATATCGCAACTTCCTTTTGCTTGTCTGTGTATTTGGGGATGATATAACCAGGGTACTTTTTGCTTTATTATTACGCTGACAACCTCTGTCCTTTTCTCCACATACCACCAAGTGTCCTTTTTCTTTCTATGAAGAAGCTCTTGCTTGACCTCCCTTCATCAAAAAGAAGCCAGACCAAAAATACTTCTGGAAAAAAAGTATCTCAAAAAAAAAAGAAGCCGGGGGAGGAACACTTCCTCGAGAATGACGGAAGATTAGGTATTTACCCTTTACATCTTTTCAAAAACTTAAGACTGCATTATTTTTTTTTTGTTTTTTTTTTTTTTTTTTGTTTTTTACTATCTCAATCATATGGACAACTTTCCTCACTGAAAGAAAGCTTCCCATTTTGCCGCCTTAAACGCACGCGGGCCTAATAGTGGGGGAAGTTTGGGTATTAGACACTGTCCGTCTGTAGATGTTATTAGGACTTCCTACCTTATGACTTCTCCTTTGCCGATTTGAACGGCAGGTGGCACTAGTATGGGAAGTTTATAATAGTTAGAAGTCTTTTCTCTCATTGGAAGTTTAAAAACTTACTTTTACTTATGGAAGTAAATGTGTAGACTTCCTTTAATAGGAAGTTTCCCTCCCTCTAGGAAGCTAAAATCTTTAAAACTCCCGTAGGATTTTGACATACTCCCCTTAGGAAGCATTATTTAGACTTCCCTCATAGGAAGTCTCTTCCCCTTAGGAGTTAGAATTACTTAGATTCCCTCTTTGTGTCCATGTGTTTCAACTCGGCACAAGTGGGAAGTCTTTGACTTCCTTTTTGCCGGGTTTGAACGTCCCACGCACAAGGTAGGGATCTTTTTAACTTCCTAGCAGCTTTAAGATCTACTTCCCCCTTAGAGTATGTTTAGACTTCCTTCAATGAAGTCTCTTCCTTAGGAGTTAGAATTTTTTATACTTCCCTCCTTGTGTCCATGTGCGTTCCCTCGGCAAGTGGGAAGTCTTTTACTTCCTGTTTGCCAGGTTGAACGTACATGGCATAAGGAGGGGAAGTTCTCTTTTACTTCCCCTTAGGAAATTGGTAAGAAGCAGACCTCCCCTTAGGAAGTCTGTTAGACTTCCTTTCATAGAAGTCCCTTCCCTTAGGAAGTTAAAATACCTTTAGAGTTCCCCCCTTTGGTGTCCTGTGCCGTTCAACTCGGCAAAGTTGGAAGTCGTTGACTTCCTTGTTTGCCGGGTGAACTAGAATG
>PYUH01000348.1:0-16358 GCA_016808085.1 Suaeda aralocaspica | reverse complement strand
ACACCACAAAACCGGATACAAATGCACCATATATTTTGTAATCGATTTTCAGTCTAAATCTTAGATATTTTGAGAATCAAATCTAGACACCATATTCCGAATAACAAACTAAGGGACCAAGTCAAACAACTTGAAACGCCGTTGACAACGGGCCCAATCCTTCAAAACCTCAAAAATCCCGCATATTACTTGCTTGGTTCTCGTTGATTTTTGTGGTTACTTCCGATTTCAAGAACTTCAAGAACTCTTCAAGATCATCTTATTTACAAGAACTTCATTTTGTGTTTCCCATGCTTGATTCCATCAACCTTGACATCATAAACTAATCAAGAAAATAACAAAACACCATATGGTAAAACCCTACTCAATGACGTGGGAAGAAAACCCATATAGCTCAACACTCTAAACTACTAACTTATATTGCTGACACTACGTGAATAAGCTGTACATGTCACCATGCACACGTAAAAATCCACCCTAGCCAACCCAAGAAGCCTTGTGTCTCCATAAGCCACTAACTCTCCCATGGTTGCTTCTTGTTTTCCACCTTCAATCAAACCCAAACCCTCGAAGTTTTGCTATTGATATGCGTACATCCTCCTCTTCTTCAAAGAGTTGTCCTCAAACCCGAGTTGATCATCAGGAACATAAGGAGCTAAATCACCAATGTTGAAAGTAGCATGGACTCCATATTCTCCTGTAATCTAATTTATAAGCATTATCCCCCACTTTACTGATCTTGAACGGTCCATCACAACAGGGCATAAGTTTCTTCCTGATTTGGAAATCTTTCCTTCCTCAAGTGTAACCAAACCAAATCCCTTCTTTGTAGACATTGTGATTGGTTTGTTGCGGGCCTGTAGATATCATTAACCTTCCATCGAGCCCTACTTCTGCATGAAGTTTTTGCATGTACCAACCTTAGTCTTGGCATCTTTGTGTACCAACCCCCCTTTGGAATACTTCAAAATCAATTGGTAACTTGGGATAACTCCATAGACAATCCGAAAGGTGGAGTGCTTAGTAGCATAAGAGGTGACCTATTATAAGCAAATTCAGCATGAGCAAGCTTCAAATCCCAATCTTTGTGTCTTGCTAACTAAACCACGCAACAAACCCTAGTGTTCGATTAGTGACTCTGTTTGGCCATCGGGGAGGAGATAGATGTGCTAGAACAAAAGTTCGACATAAGTCTCCAAGTGACTTCCAAAGTAGCTCATAAACTTGGTGTGTCTCTATCACTTACAAGTATTTGGAACCCCATGTAACCTATGATGTCCTCTAAAAAAAATCAACACGTCAAGCATCACAGTCTGGACATGGTGAAAATGAGCCATCTTGAAAACTATCAACCACTACCATAATTGCATCTTTCCCCTTGTGTCCTTGGTAACCCTACAATGAAATCCATAGAAACATCCTCCCAAAGTCCCCCTGGCACTGGCATGGAGGATAAAAACCTTGATGAAAGGCGGCCTTGCCTTTGACAAGGAGCACATTGAGCAATTATGGCCTCAACATCACAATCATCTTTGGCCAATAAAAAATGTTCTTGCAACATGGTAGTGTCTTTGTAATGCCAAAAGTCCAGCAATACCTCCTCCATAGCCCCCACATAACCACGATAGAACACTTAGGTAGCACAATAGATTACCTTAACAAAAACCCATCATGAGCACATAGGAACTCATAGAACCTTTTGAAAGTTGCGCCATATGGTCCAAAGCCCATCTCCGTAAAATTGAGTTATCAACCCAACCCAAGCAACCAAAGTCAAACACCCGCAAAGTATACCTTCTTGACAAAGCATCAGCAACAACATTAGACTCCGTTTTGTACTTTGAAGAGAAGTGAAAGATTGCAAAAATTCAACCACTTAGCATGTCTTGGATCAAGTGGACCAATAATGTGCGGTAAAGCCATGATCAAAGAAGAGATATGATAGGCCTTTAAATAATGACTCCAATATCAAAGCCCTAATAATGGCAGAACTCCTTTGCATATGTAGTTCAATTGCACCCATCAATCCACTAAAGAAGCAAGGCCTCCCCTTGGACTAGAACAGCACCAATTCCAACCCCACTTGCATCCGTCTCAACTTCAAATGGCTTAGAGAATTCTGGAAGGCAGTATGGGTGTGTACCAAGCAACTTCTTAATCAATTCAAAAGCTTCGGCCCCCTTAGTCCACTCACGAGGTTATCCTTCTTATGCATTCGGTTATAGGAGCAACAACAGATGAAAAATTCTCACAACCTCCAAGAACGAGGCAACCCATGAAAAGCACGTACCAGTCACGTTGGTGGGGTTCCAGATTTATAGCTCCACTTTAGAGGATCAACAGAAACCCCATCTTGGACACAATACCCCAAAAACGTCACACGTGACCATGAAATAACACTTTCCAAGCTTAGCATAGAGCTTTTTGTTCTCGTAATGTCCCAAACACACTCCTTAAATGGCTTAGATGACATTACACTCTTACTATATACCAAAATAATCAATATACCACTACAACTTACCAAGTATGGCTTTAATAACCTCATTCACAACCTCATAAACGTACTAGGTGCATTAGTTAACCCAAAAGGCATGACTAACCATTCAAAGCCCTAGCTTGTTTTAAAAACCTGTTTTCCATTCATCACCTTCCTCATCGAATCTGATGGATATCCCTCCAAATCAATTTTGAGAATAATTGAGAACCATGTATTCATCTAGCAAATCATCCAATCTAGGTATAGGAAACCTATACTGGCGTTAATTGTTAACTGCCCTGAATCAATACACATTCTCCAAGTCCCATCCTCTTAGGTACTATTAAGTGTAGGCACAGCACATGGACTCATGCCCTCTCACGTACCCCCTCTCCATTAATTCCTCAATTGCCTTTGTATCTCCTGCCCTCTGGATTACATCATATGCAGGCGTGTTAGGAATTTGGAGACCCAGGAAAAGACTATTTGATGCTTCAATTCCACGTATGGGTGGTAATCCTGGTGGCAACTCATTAGAAACACATCTGAAAACTCTTCACATAGGATGCAAAACCCTAGGAGAATCTCTGGGGCTTCATCTTGTACCTCTTGGCTAACAACATATAAGACATAGAACTTGTTTTCAACTTCTCTTCTAACCCTTTCCCCCCACCCAAAACACCTTTAGAATTACCCATGCTTGTTTTAGGTTTAGAAATCATCAAGGGTTTTTAATGCATATGATTCTCATTCGGGTTCTTGCGCACAAAGACATTTGTTCTTCCATTAAACTTCACAAAACGTCATTTGCCAAGTCTACTCAATATTATGACAAGCATCCATAGGAACAAACATCACAAAGTACTTGATCCTCAAATTTACCAATTTTAAACGCAATCAAAGCTTGTTTGTTACCTTAACATCGCTTGTGTTGCTAAGCCATTTAGCTTGTATGGTTGAGGATGTTCTTTGTAGGAATTGCGAGCTTTTCCACAACAACGTAGATACTACATTTGCAACTTCCGTATCTATGATCACATCACAAAGCTTGCCTGAACATTACACCTTGTGAAAAAATTTGTCCTTTGACTCTCCAAAGGTTGTGCACTTTGAGATTGTAATACCCTACGTAACACCAAGGATTGGCCTTGTGTTTCTGGTTGGACTTCCTCCGTTTCTTCCTCCATATTTCATAATTGGCATACTCTTCCTCTCCCTCATCCCCATACATCCCCTCTTCAGGCTTTCCCCATCTACCATTTCGAGTTGTTGTGACCCTAGCATGAGGACAATCTTTTGAATGTGACCTTGTCCTTTACACTTGAAACAACAATGCGTGAATCACTACTTTGGGTTTTGAAGTTGAACTCTTATCCTTGAAAGGGTGGTTTAGTAACTTATCAAAGTTTGGTTTTTTGAGGAAAAGTATCACGCTTTTCTTTAGGATCATAAGTGTTTGAAGTATGTCTTTCGCTTACGTGCAACTTGTTTCTCAACCCTTGCTGCCACTCTACAAACTTCATCAAAGGCCAAAAGGTGTAATTCGACTTTCTCCCTTATATTTCATCTAGACCAGCCACAAAACGAGCCACTTTGTGGTCTTCTTCTCTCCAAATCACAACACACAATCAATTTTTCAAACTCCACATATATTCATCAACCGTTTTTCTATCTTGCTTTAATGTATGCATCTTGATGAAATTGTTTTGCTCGAAATCTTGAGGAACAAAAACGTTCCTCATCTCCCTTTTCAATTTAGACCATGAAGATATTTTTGACCTACCTTCTTTCCTCCTCTTCTTTATAACCCCTCAAGCCATAGACTTGCATAGGAAGTGAGTTTTAATTCCGCCAATTTATAGGATTTATGATCATCATATTCTTTGTAACGAAAAATCCTCTCAACCCTACGAATCCAATCTAGAAATTTTTCAGGATCCATACCTCCATTAAACTCAGGAATTTCGAGCTTAAATTTCGACATCATCCCTCATCTTTCCTTTACGTTGTGCCTTGATCTTGGTTCCTCATCATCACTAGAACTTGATGAGAATCCTTTTTTTTGGTTTACGTACACTCCTAACACTTTCTTGCTCACTTGAACTTGATGAGGCCATCCTCTTGTTTAGATTTAGTAGGAGTTTTCTTGGTAGAAGCCATGATGGTTAGGACTTCATCTAAACGAGCCTTTAACTCGTCAATCTCCCCTTGCATACGTAGCTCTTTTGCTTGAGCCAAGCTCAACCTTTCGTGAATCCTTGTGGATGTTCGTCTCCACCTTCTTGAGCCATGATAATTGATATTGAACACTTGAGAATTGAATATCTCTCAACGAGAGCACCAAAAGTTGATGTGAATTTTGTTATAGACAAACGCCACTCACACAAAGGAAACTTAGACTTCAAATTTGATAAAGCCACGCACCACAAATCTGAACTTCTAAGGAGAATAATTAGTAGAATTTGATTAAAGCAAAGCACCCTCAAATCCTAAGAACTACCTCACGTGAGATAAAGCACAAAGCACCCACTCACTCAATCGTATTCTCACAGAAACTCTCAAGTTTTGTTTTCTTCTTGTGAAACAATAAAAACCGGAAAACTTTGTTTTTCAATCAATTAATCTGAATTTTATTGATGTATTTTACATCCTATTTATAGCTAAACATATCACACAAAATTTGAGAATCCTAAACATATCCTACTACCTTAGATATATGGTATAACAAACTAAGATTAGGATAACAAGAATATCACACAAAACCGGATACAATATGTGCACCATATATTTGTAATCTGATTTCTAGTCTAAATCTTAGATATTTGAGAATCAAATCTAGACACCATATTTCCGAATAACAAACTAAAGTTGACCAAGCCAAACAACTTGAAAAACGCCGTTGACAACGTTGCCCAATCCTTCAAAAATCCTTCAAAAATCCCGCCATATTACTTGCTTTTTGTTCTCGTTGATTTTGTTGGACTTCCGATTTCAAGAACTTCAAGAAACTCTTCAAGATTCAATCTTTATTTCAAGAAACCTTCATTTTGTGTTTCCCATGCTTGATTCCATCAACCTTTACTCATAAACTAATCAAGAAAATAACAAACACATATGGTAAAACCCTATCAAATACGTGGAAAAACCCATATAGCTCAACACTTCTAAACTCTAACTTATATTTGCTTGAACACTACGTGAATAAGCTTGTACATGTCACCATGCACAGTAAAAATCCACCCTAGCCAACCCAAGAAGCCTTGTGTCTCCATAAGCCACTAACTCTCCCATGGTTGCTTCTTGTTTTCCACCTTCAATCAAACCCAAACCCTCGAAGTTTTGCTTATTGATATGCGTACACCAGGCTCCCTCAAAGTACGTCCCACTCTCATGCTCCTGTTAGACCAAACTGCATTCTCGGGGTTCCATAAAAACCGCTCATTTAGTTTCATCAACATCCATCTCATAGTGCTGCCCGAAGATGGTGAAACTAATGTGGTCTTTCTTTAAGCCAGGGGTCTCCTAGGAAACATGGAAGTGGTAACTGGATAGGAGCTCCAAGGTGAGCTCCCGGTATGTGTGGGGACCGTTGGGTTTTCCATCAGGGCCGGGCATAGTGGCGTTGATCCAGTTTTAGTTTATGCTAAAATCTGCTCTAGCTAGCAAACCTTAGTTGTTCCGGCTATAGCTAAATAATTATTGTGATTTGTTGTTGTGAAGAAGAAATATGTAAGGCGGGAGTGGGGGAAAACACCAGATGTGGTGACGCGGAAAACCCCCCTAAATCAGGGCAAAAAACCGCGGGTGGCTTTGAGTCCACCAGTCCACGTTAATAAGGTTGTTTACAATTACAAAGTAGATAGCTAGGTAGTTTTAGTTATAGCTACTAAGTGTCTAGCTTAAATAATGTAATGAAATATATGAGTTATGCGTACAATAATGAATAATAAATAATAAATGTATTGATCTTCTGATTGCCTTGTGCGTTCTTCTTCTCCCCCTATTTATAGAATAACCGTGGATTTCTAGCCGTTATCTCTTCTTCAGGCCGTGCTCTTTGGGAATGCACCTGGCTTGATTTGTGGGCTAGATTCAAGCAGTTTGAAATGTGGATCCTATTCTTTAGGCACGATCTCCTCAATATCTTTGAACCAACTTCCACTCCTCCCGCATCTAGAAGCTCCTTGGAAATTCTCCTTCTAACTCCTTGATTCTCGAACCCACTCCTTGACCGTGTCTAAGCTGTAACTGCTAGCTGGGTACCTGCGTAGCTGACAATCAAGCTAGATTATAGGTAGAAATTTTAGCCATAACAACTTCCCTCCTCTCGGTAGCTATTCTCATCACTTGATCGGTGATACCAAGCTTGTCACATGTTTCTTTGTGGAAGAACCGTGTGGACCTGATGTTCTTTTGGAGAGCTTATCAAGCGTTTTCTGTCTGTCTGACGGTTCTGAGGGGTGTTCTGGAGGAGGATGGTTGCTTCCCTTTGAAGCTGAAGAGAATGCCCTGGTTTTCTGAGACTTCTTGGGGCCCCCGCCAAGTAGTTTGCCAATTGATTTCCTCATGATCCCAAAAGACATATGCTGGAAAGACAGAGATTAGCATTCCATTAAAGCAAGTCTCGAAACCAAAATCATGTCATCATGAAAGCATAAAGAATAATAAGATGTGAAAGCATAATCAAAGAAAACAATAAAGGCATTGTGTCACATACAATCAAGCTACAAACAGGATTCGCGGAAATTTCGGCATGACCCGTTTGTAAATGCAACTAATCCAATGAGAACTACAAGTTCAATCAACAAAGTGATCCAATATGAGCAAAACTTCGAGGTTTGGGTTTGATTAAGGTGGAAAACAAGAAGCAACCTTGGGGGAGTTAGTGCTTATGGAGACACAAGGCTTCTTGGTTGGCTAGGGGGATTCTACGTGTGCATGTGACATGTTACGCTTATCACGTAAATGTAAAGCAAGTATTTTAGTAGTTTAGAAGTGTTGAGCTATATGGGTTTTCTTCCCACGTCATTTGATAGGGTTTTACCATATGGTGTTTTGTTATTTCTTGATTAGTTTATGAGTCAAGGTTGATGGAATCAAGCATGAGAAACACAAAAATGGGGTTTCTTGAAATAAGATTGAACCTTGAAGAGTTTCTGAAGTTCTTGAAATCGCAAGTCCAACAAAATCAACGAGAATCAAAGCAAGTTGTATGGCGGGATTTTTTGACATTTTTGAAAGATTGGGCAACGTTGTCAACACGGTTTTTTTGGTTTTTGACTTGGTCAACTAGGTTTGTTATTCGGATATATGGTCTTAGATTGTTTGCAAAATATCTAAGATTTAGACTAGAAATCAGATTACAAAATATATGGTGCAAGATGTGTATCCGTTTTGATAAGATTTTCTTGTTATCCTAATCTTAGTTTGTTATACCATATATCTAAGGTAGTTAGGATATGTTTAGGATTCTGAAATATTGTGTGTTAGGTTTAGCTATAATAGGATGTAAAATACATCAATAAAATTCAGATTAGCTTGATTGAAAAACTAAGTTTTTCCGGTTTTCCTTTGTTTCACGAAGTAAACAATTTTTTGAGAGTTTCTTGCGAGAAATTCGATTGAGTGAGTGGTGCTTTTGCTTTATCTCACGTGAGGATAGTTCTTAGGATTTGAGGGTGCTTTGCTTTAATCAAATTCTACCAATTATTCGCCTTAGAAGTTCAGATTTGTGGTGCGTGGCTTTATCAAATTTGAAGTCTAAGTTTCTTTGTGTGAGTGGCGTTTGTCTATAACAAAATTCACATCAACTTTTGGTGCTCTCGTTGAGAGATTCGTTCAATCTCAAAGTAATTCAATATCTATTATCATGGCTCAAGAAGGTGGAGATGATAATCCACAAGGATTCATGAAAGGTTTGAGCTTGGCTCAAGCAAAAGAGCTACGTATGCAAGGAGAGATTGACGAGTTAAAGGCTCGTTTAGATGAAGTCCTAACCATCATGGCTTCTACCAAGAAAACTCCTACAAAGTCTAAACAAGAGAAGGATCCTCTAGAGGCATATCATGGCCTTGGTGGAAATTTCGGTAAATGACTACTAAAACTAAGAAGACTAAGAATAAAACTAGGGAAATGACGGGAAATTATGGATTAAACTCTATTAATGGGAACCTAGGGCTATCGGTTCACTATGATCAATCAACAAACTCAATTAACGCTCACTAATCAATTCATTGGCATTCATTGAACTAGGGCTCACTAATTCTCTCGAACTTAGACTCCCTCAAAACTCCTTTACCGGCTCTCGCTCGCATAAATTCGTTTTTGCCTACAATTCAGTGGTCTAATTGTGGTAATGTTACCTCTCGGCCTCGATTTCAACAATAACCTAACTTACAACTAAATCTGGCCACAATTTAATTGCAATCACTAGAAATCAATAATAGGAATTCATAAAAGAGCATCAAGTGCAACACCAAAAACCAACTTACACCATTATATAAACTCAACCATTGGATAATTAATGCCTTAAACACATCCAAAAGACTTCAATGAGACTTTAAGAACAAGGAAGAATGACTAGTTAAGATAAGTAGCAACTACAAACCATTTTAAAAGCATAAAGTTCAACATGAAAGTTGCTAGTAAAAATTTATGAGTAAAGCTATAGTTCTAAGTAAGCATTCTAAAGACTTTAAACATGAATTTACTAATTAACACTCCTAATTAACAACAACTTCATGAATGATCATCAGAAACTTCATGGAAATCTTGCTCAACAATAAAGCACAAAAACTTCCAATTACTTAAAATTAACAAATCCAAACATGATAATGAAGCATAAAAATAGCTAGTAGACACTCATGAACAACAACAATCAAGTTTAGAGTGATCAATTAAATTCATAATAAAAATACCCAAAAATTGAAACTTCATGAAAACTTCATATAAATTGGATAAATAGGAAATTATACCTTAGTAGATGATAAAAGAGCAAGAAATTTGAAGAAAATTGAAGAAGCAACCCACAAACCAAACCCAAATTGAACTCAAATTTCGAACCCTAGGTTATGCAATTCGTGATTTTTTTCCAAATTTTAACTCCAAGATGTTGTTTAGAGTAGTGAGAGGAGTGTTGTGTTAAAATTTGAAGTGATTTGGAGTAGTATGGAGTGAGTTATGGTGATTTGAAGTTGAAGGTTTTTCGGGTTTGCGGGGTTTAATGGGTTTACTGGTGTGAGAGAGGAGAGAGGAAGAAGAAATAGATTGAGAGTTTAGGAAATTAAAAAATATATATGATAATAAAAGGATATACTAATAATAAATTAATAATAATAATATACTAATAATAATCTAATCATAATAATAGAATAGGGGGGGGGGGGGGAGCGAAAAAAATAACCGAGTAGGAATTATAAGGCCACGGAGGACAAGAAAAAAACGAAGATGAAGCCTCGCAGGGGGCGTGCTGCGCCCGGCAGGGAACAAATCCCTTTGAGGCGCGCCCACAGGTGTGACCTGTAGGAAACTGTCAACCTTCTGTTTTAAAATGCGGGCGCATAGAAGGAATGGGTGTTTTGTTCACTGCGCGCAGGTGTCTCTGGGGCATTTTCGCTGATTTCTTCTCTTTTCTCTCTAATTATGAATTACTTATAGAATTATTATTAATATATCACTTCTGAAGCCGTTTAAACTCTTAAAACTTCTTTAATTACCCCCATCAACATTAAACACTTGAGTCCGCTTACTTAGACTTCACAAATCAAGCAAAGCTACTAGCTAACTCCTAAACTACGAAAAGAAGAAAATAACACGCAAAAACCATGCAAAAAGAGAAAAGAAGGGATAGAAAGCTTGGGTTGCCTCCCGAGGATGCGCTCTTTTAGGTCACTCGCTTGACCATGGCTGCATTATGACAAGGCGTCTTGGGATCATCGAGTTGGATGACTTCAACCAAACGATGACATCTCCGTTCATATGTATGCTGCTTGCAATCGGTTACCGGTTAACTTGAAATTTCTCCCTTTTTTTGAACGTTTCCATAGCGCAAATTGCTAACCTTTAGACTGGAAAGGGCCACTCCATCTAGATTTCAGCTTTCTAGGATAATCGAATCTTGAGTTAACAATAGAACTTATCACCGAATGAAACTCCCTTTCTTGATTCGTTTATCGTGCCATTTTTTTGTCTTTTCTTTATAAATTTGGCACTATCAATGCTCTAGCCGAAATTCATCTTAATTCATTAATGTAGCAACCGTTTTTCACCCGCAAGCTTAGCATCCATGTTTAATTCCTTGATTTCCCATAAGCTTTGTATTCAGTTCTACTGGAAGATGGCACACTTTTCCAAAAACTATCATATGGGGGAAGTGCCAATTGGAGTTTTAACGATGTTCCGTACGCCCATATAAAGCATCATGAAGCTTGCTACTCCCAATCCTTTCTCGATGAAGCAACGTCTTTCTAGAATGGACTTGATTTCTCGGTTTGAAACCTCGACTTGCTCACTGGTTTGTCGGGTGATATGCCATCCGATCCTGTGGACAACACCGTATTATCTGAAGCGCTTATCAAACGTTTCTCAAGTGAAAGTGTGTTTCCCCATCCTGATGAGATAGCTCTAGGACTCCGCACACCAGGAAGAATAACGTGCTTAAACTTCTGAAAAGGTGTTAGCATTACTATGGAGACGAAGCAAGCATTGCTTCCACCCATTGGCAAAACATCACAGCGCCTCTAAAACGAAGTTACGTTTAGAAGAAGGGAATGGACCACATATAGTCAATACCCCAAAATCGAGATCTTTCAACTTCTAAATACTGTTTGAGGATTGTCAATGTCATTTTGTGATGGCATTATAGCCTAGTCCATGGGCACCGGATCACCGAAATGACAAGTCATCTAGCATCCTTGAATACGTGTAGGGCCATAGTAGAAACCGGATTTGCCAACACCGTCACTCAATGTTTGGCAGGCGCCAGCATGTCCCCCATCGGTGATGATGGAGTGGCAATGGTGCAGAGACTCGACACTCCCAATCGGTACAAACCTGTTGATATAGCCTATGCCCACTCCGACACAAGTTCGGGTCATCCCAAAATCAACACCTCTACACATGTAAACAACTTTTCCATTGCTGATAAGTAGTTAGTCAGGACAGGTAACCCTCCTCCAAGTACATTACCTTAGATAATCAAGCAAACCTGGAGATTAGTGTAGAAATGCCACAGCCACAAAATATGGTCATCAGGAAAAGAGTTCATCAATAGGCGTTGACTGAAGATCGTCCTCATCTGTCCACTACGAATCCGGATAGTTGGTCTGCACCACACTTCTCTGGCACGCTTTTCTGTTGATACTGGATAGTTCCTAGCATCGAATCCTGGAGGCGCAGCGAGAATCCCCCTCCTCAGCCTCGGTTTTGGCTTCTTTCTGGCCGCCAAGTAGACTTTCAGGGCTGCTGATGGTCGTGTAATACATACTTTCGAACCATTAAGATCAGGCGAAATTCATCGACGATCTACACCTATAACAAGCCGTTTTTTTCCAGTCTGTTGAGTAGTCGGTTTTTTGGTGCGATTAACGTCTTCCTCAGCTGTCACTAGCATGCCAAATCTTGTCTTTCCTCTGACCTAACACACGACACTTACGCAATAGTCAATAGCTCCACATATTTCCACAAGGTGCATTCCACCATCGGGTGCTTGCCAATGTTGGTGTGCAGATTTGTGCTGTTTGGTTCCGACAATATTACATACTTTCAGGCATTCATCGGTGTGAAGATAAACACAGCAATCTTTATAGCATTGCCTTTCTTTTGTGCAAGGGTTAGCATTTTAGAGAATCTTGTGATCTTGATGTATCTCACGGTAATAACAACCTACACTGAACTTAGAAAGCTATTCACACCTTTTACCACTTACTGATGGAGGTATTGTTCCAATAACTTGGGATTTAAGCTGTTATCTACATCAATACTCTTTCAGAGAGCTAGATGTCTAAAGACAATCCTTTCTGTCACCATAAATGAATTTTCTCCCATGGGACCCAAATTCACTGTCACATCTTGTACAGCACTTTAGTTGGTAGCCCAAACATGAATCAAAAATCAGTACATAGACACTTAAAATCATCACATGAGACTTCCCTGTAGACTCTATGAACTAGAAATATAGCCCTCATACATCTGTGACAAAGGTTAGCAGGTGCATTACATAGCCAAAAGGCATTCTACGAGTAAGCAAAAGGCATAGGGGCATGCAAAGTAGTTTAGATTGCTCATCACATATGGATAGGTATTTGGAAGACCCAGCATAACCATCTAGATAAACAACATATTTATTAGTTGTCGCCTTCTCTCACTTGATCAATAAAGGTTAGCAGGGAAAGGACCTTTTTTGTGGCGGAGGCAACATTTAATTCCCGTGTGGTATCAATGGAACATCTCGCCACACCTGTACACAACCTGGTGGGCTACAGCTTCCATCTTCATCACGTTCGCAAACCCAGTTGTTCCCCCGTTTAGGGACTACTGCATGGACTTACACCATGAGAATCTGCCACAGCATAAATGATACCGCGCATCAAGAAGATTGGGACACTTTCTCACCACTTCTGCATGTAGGGTTGTTTTAAGTCTCCTTTGTCCCGTATACAAGGCTTTATGGCCTTCTCTAGAATGAATTCTTGCATGCAAAATCAGGGGGACTTATTCCAGCTAGATCATCAAGTGTATAACCAATAGCCTTTTTGTGAGTTTTAAGCACAGCAAGCAACTTTTCAAGTTGACTATTGGTAAGTTTAGAGCTGACTATGACTGGATACAACTCAGCATCATCTAGAAAGGCATATTTCAAATTAGGGGGAAGGGGTTTCATTTCGGGCTGTGTTACCTCTTTGATGGCATATGATTGTTGAGGCAATGATTGATACCTTTGGCTCTCCTCTAAAGTCATCTTCTCATTGTTCAATTCGTTGCCTACAGCATCAATTTCCGAATCTCCTTCACCTGCATTAGCATCCAAACACAAAATGGCCTCTAGGGGGTCCTTTGTAAGGGATCGAGGCATGTCATCCAAAACAATTTCACCAATAATATCAATCCTATAACATGACTGCTCTATCATGGGGTTTTTTACTGCATTATTAAGATTGAATGTCACCTTGTCATCCCCTACAGAAAGACTTAAACTTCCATTTTTAACATCAATGACGGCACCTGCAGTATGTAGGAAAGATCTACCTAGAATGATAGGGATAAGAGCATCCTCATCAATATCAAGGACAACAAAGTCAACAGGAATAAAAAATTTTCCTACTCTAACAAGTACATCCTCTAAAACACCTTTAGGGTATTTTACAGTTCTATCCGCCATCTGCAAAGTAACATTGGTAAATTTAAGCTCTCCCATGTCAAGCTTCCTGCAAATTGATAAGGGCATCACACTTACACTAGCTCCTAAATCACATAGAGCCTTATCAATAAATAAAGGACCTATATTACATGGAATTAAAAAACTGCCTGGATCCTTCAACTTAGGAGGAGATTTATTTTGAAGGATCACACTGCACTCCTCGGTGAGTGCAACTGTCTCTGTTACATTCAACTCACGTTTCCTGCTTAAAATTTCTTTCAAAAATTTAGTATAAGTAGGCACTTGAGTAATTAAATCAGTAAAAGGCACAGTAACTTGCAAATTTTTAACTAAGTCAAGGAATTTACGAAAGTGATTATTATTCTTACTCCTGGTTACCCTGTTCGGAAAGGGTAACGACACCTTTAAGGGAGGAATCGTATCGGTAACTAAATCTGCTGCTGGAGCTTGCTTATTTGATGCTTCCTTCTCCTTTTCTGCAGCTGTTTCCTCAAGGTCTTCAATAACAACCGAACTAGTCTTCTGTGTTCCATCTGCAGCCCTGTTAGCATCATCATCAGGCATTCTAGGACCTTCATAGTAAGTACCGCTCCTTGTTGCAATGGAATTGCAATGATCACGAGGCGGATTGCTTGATGAAGCATTTGATGGAGTAGGTTGAGGAGGAAGTTGGCCTTGTTGCCTTTGTGCTGATGATTGAGCAATTTGTGCTACTTGACTCTCCAATTGTCGATTGTGGGCCTGCATAGCTTCCATGGTTTTCTGCATCTGCATCATCATGTTCTTCAGTTATGAATAGTCATTGCTAGATGGCTGCGGAGGTGCTGGGAGTGGTGCTGGAGGTGGTGGTCTACTGAAACCCGGTGGTTGAGGTGGAGCAAACCGTTGAACCTGTTGTTGTTGCTGTGGTACAAAATGTGGCTGCTGCTGTGGATTTTGAACATTGCTAGTATTCTTGTAGGAGAAGTATGGATGATCTTTCCAACCAGGATTGTAGGTGTTGGAAAATGGTATTCTTTTAAGCTTGAAATGCACATACTTGCTCCATAGAACTATGACATGCTTGCATACTATGCCCACAAGAATCACATAAATCACAAAAGACATTTGTAACTCCCGAATGTGCGGCCATTGCAGCTACTGTCATTGGATTGGAGGATGGTGTGTTGATTTTGTATAGCTTCTCGTGAATTGCATTGATTTGTGAAGCCAAACTCTCATAGTTGTCATCTATCACATGTTTTCCTCCTCTCTTAGCATGTCCTCTAGGATTACCAAATTGAGAATTATGAATAGCAATCTCCTCAATTAAATCATAAGCAGCATTGACTTCTTGGTTCATAAATCGACCACTAGCAGCAGAATCAAGCAAAGTTCTACTCTCATTACCCAAACCATTATAGAATGATTGCACTAAAAACCACTTCTTGAGTCCATGATGAGGGCACATTCTCAATAGATCCGTAAATCTCTCCCATGCATCATAAAGAGTTTCATCTGTTTCTTGCTTAAAATTCGTAATTTGACTCCTAAGTTGTGCAGTTCTCTCCGGAGGATAGTACTTCCTTTGAAAAGCAAGAGCCAAGTCATCCCAACTATTAATAGTATCCATGTTTAGACCATTCAACCAAGATCGAGCTTTCTCCTTTAATGAAAATGGAAACATCGTACGTCGTATGTTCTTGAGATACACCAGCTTGCTTGATTGTATTGCAGTACTGAATGAAGTTATTTAAATGTAAGTTCGAATCTTCTTTCATTGTGCCTGCAAACTGATTCCTTTCAACCATGTTCACCAAAGCTAGCTTCAATTCGAAATTCAGGGCCTCTATATCGGGAACTCGGTATCCACCTCCCACTGTTGCAGAACTCGGCTGAGAATAGTCTTTTAAGGACCTTGCTTGTGGTGGCGGCGGCGGTGGTGCATCATCCCGTGGTGGGTTATTCTCGTTGAACTGTGATCCTGACATCTCTTCCTCTTTCTCTGAACTATCGGAAATGTTCAACTCAACAAATAATTGTGTCAAATCAACCAATGTTCGTTCGAAAAGAATGCTTCTTCGTGATCTCCACTTCCTTCTGCGACTCCTCTTATGCAACGATCTTTCCGGTTCAGGATCAATCCAAACAGGCATACAACCTAATACCTGCATACAATCGAAACTCGAAACCGAAATGAAAACTACCTCAAAGAACGTGAAGGTTCATTGAGGTGAAGGAATAAAACCGAAAATAAAAATAAAAGAACACTTTAAACCCAGCTAATAGAATTAAAAATTGCCTCCCCGGCAACGGCGCCAAAATTTGAACAGGTTGTCGCACACCTCTCAAAAATAACAGAACAACTCTAACTAATATAGCTAGGGAAGTAGGGATCGGATCCTCAGGGAAGCTATTAAATTCTACTAGCTCTAAAAAGCCTAAAGCGTGTAACGGGCCTTGGTGGAAATTTCGGTAAATGGTTTCTAGAACTAAGAAGACTAAGAATTGAAACTAAGGAAATGA
>PYUH01003669.1:0-10508 GCA_016808085.1 Suaeda aralocaspica | reverse complement strand
TAAGGCGAATAATTAGTAGAATTTGTATTAAGCAAAGACACCCTCAAATCCTAAAGACTATCCTCACAGGATAAAGCAAAAGCACCACTCACTCAATCGAATTTCTCACAAGAAACTCTCAAAAATTGGTTACTTCGTGAAACAAAAGAAACCGGAAACACTTTGTGTTTAATCTCTCTAATCTGAATTTTATTAATGTATTTTACATCCTATTTATAGGCTAAACATATCCCAATATTTCAGAAATCTAAACATATCCTAACTACCTTGATATATGGTATAACAACTAAGAGTAGGATAACAAGAAAATCCTAACAAAACCGGATACATATCTTGCACCATATATTTTGTAATCTGATTCTAGTCTAAATCTTAGAATTTGCAAATCAAATCTAGCCACTATATTTCCGAAATAACAAACTAAGTTGACCAAGTCAAACAACTTGAAAAACCCGTTGAAACGTTGCCCACAACTTCAAAATCTTCCAAAAATCCGCCATATGCATTGTTGAGTTCTTGTGATTTTTGTTGGTACTGCGATTTCAAGAACTTCAAGAACTCTTCAGATTCAATCTTTAATTCAAGAAAGCCTCCATTTTTGTGTTTCTCATGCTTGATTCCATCAACCTTGAACTCATAAACTAATAAGAAAAAAAAACACCAGAGGTAAAACCCTATCAATGACGAATTGAAGAAACCATATAGCGTCAACACGTCTACACTACTAACTATACTTGCTTATATTTACGTGAACTAAGCTTGTGCATGTCACCATGCACACGTAGAAATCCACCCTAGCCAACCCAAGAAGCCTTGTGTCCTCCATAAGCCACTAACTCCCCCAAGGTGAGTTTTGTTTCCATTTCAATCAAACCAAACCCCGAGTTTTGCTCATTGATATGCGTATCATCCTCTTTTCTTCAAAAGAGTTTTGTCCTCAAACCTCGAAGTCTGTCTCAGGAACATAGGAGCTAAATCACCAAGTTGAAAGTAGCATGGACTCCATATTCTCCTGGTAATTCAATTTATAAGATTATCCCCCACCTTTACTTATCTTGAACGGTCCATCACAACGAGGCATAAGTTATTCTTCGTTTGATTTGGAAATCTTTCCTTCTCAAGTGTACCAAACCAAATCCCTTCTTTGTAGATATGTTGTGATTTTATGTTTGTTGTCGTGCCTTGTAATATCTAATTACCTTCTCATTCGAGCCCTTACTTCTGCATGAAGTTTTTTGTCATATAACTCAACTCTAGTGGATCTTTGTTGTACCAACTCCCCTTTAGGAATACTTACAAAATCAATTGGTAACTAGGATTAACTCATAGACAATCTGCGAGAAGGTGAGTGCGCTTAGTAGCATAAGTAGGTGACCTATTAAAGCAAAATTCAGCAGAGCAAGCTTCAACATCCCAATCCTTTCGTGTTTTACTAACCAAACCACGCAGACAAAACCCCTAGTTTCGATTAGTACTTCGCGTTTGGGCCACTGTTTGAGGATGATAGATGTGCTAAACAAACGTTCGATGCCTATAGTCCTCCAAAGTGACTCTCCAAAATACTCATGAATTTGTATCTTCTATCACTTACAATAGTCCTTGGAACCCCATGCAAACCTTATGATGTCTGTAAAGTAGAAATCAGCCACATTCATAGCATCTCCAGTCTGTGACCATGGTGTAAAATGGAGCATTTGAAAATCTATCACATACTACCTACATAAGCATCTTTACCCCCTTGCTGTCCTTGGTACACCCTACATGAGAAATCCATAGAAACATCCTCCCAAGGTCCCTCGGCACTGGCAATGGGTATAAAAACCTTGATATGAAGGCTGCTTGTTTGCATCTTTGACAAGTAGCACATGAGCAGTTAATGGCCTCAACATCAACAATCAGTTTGTGGCCAATTAAAAATGGTTCTTGTAACATGGTTAGTGCTTTGTTATGGCCAAAATTGTCCAATACCTCCTCCCATGAGCTCTGCTCATTACTAACACTCTCACGTATGAACCACCTAGGATGCAACAACCGATTACCTTAAACAAAAAAACACATCATGTAGCACATAGGAAACTCATAGTCCCCCTTTGAAAGTTGCGCCATTATTGGTCAAAATCACATTCTTGCTCGTTAAAATTGAGTTATCGATTCCAACCCCAAGCAACTGAGTAGAAACACCAAGCAAAGTTACCTTCTTGACAAAAGCAAATCAGAAACAACACATTAGACTTTCCTGTTTTTGTACTTGAAGAGAAGTGAAAAGATTGCAAAAATTAACCCATTTACATGTCTGGATCAACTTTTGTTGACATTAATGTGCTTCAATGCTTCATGATCAGAATGTAATAGAAGTGGTAGGCCTTAATAATGGACTCCAATGATCCAAAGCCTAAATAATGGCATAGAATCCTTGGTCATATGTTAGAATAGTTCGTTAGCACCATTCAAACTTCTCACTAAGTAGCACTTGGCCTCTTCTCTTCCGGACTAGAACAGCCACCAATCGCCAACCCCACTTCTCCCGTCGCAACTTCAAATGGTTTAGAGAAATCTGTAGAGGCTAGGCTTATAGTGGGTGTGTTACAAAGCAAACTTCTGAATCAATTCACAATAGCTTTTGTGCCCCCTTAGTTCACTCAAATTAGGCTTATCCATTCTATAGCATTCGGTTATAGGAGCACAACAATGAAAAATTCCTTTCACAAACCTCCTATAGAACTAGCTCACCCTGAAAAGCACGCTTACGTCAGTTCACTCACTTCTGGTGTTGGCCAGATTTTAGCTTCCTTTAGATGGATCAACAGAAAACCCCCATCTTTGGGACACAATATAGCCATTCCCAAAAAACGTCACACTTGGTAAAATCTTATAACACTTTCGGTTAGCATAGAGCTTTGTTGTTCTCTTAATGTACACTTCAAACACACTCCTTAGATGGGCTTAGATGATCTTTTACATCTTGCTATAATAGATAACACCAATATCATCTAAATATACCACTACAACTTACCAATGTATGGCTTTAAGACCTCATTATCAACCTCGCTAAACGTACTAGTGCATTAGTTAACCCAAAAGGCATGACTAACCATTCAGAAAGCCCTAGCTTGTTTTAAAATGCCTGTTTTTCCTTCATCACCTTCCTTCTTCGAATTGATGATATCCACTCCTTAAATCATTTTTGAGAATTTGAGAACCATAATAATTCCTCTAGCAAATCAATCCAATCCTAGGTATAGGAACCTATACTTGACGGTTATATGTTAATGCCGAAGTTCAGATTTGTGGTGCGTAGCTTTATCAAATTTGAAGTATAAGTTTCTTTGTGTGAGTGGCGTTTGTTTATAACAAAATTCACATCAGCTGCTAGGATATTTTCTTGATTAGTTAGTTTGATAGAGTTGTTAGGCAAGATAAGATCAACTTACAATAATGAGGTGGCATACATATCAAGTTGTATGTTTATCTTGTGAAGGCCGGATTTACTAGGATTAGTGTTTCTTTAGGAGTTGTTTTATTTCCTAGATAGTTTAGGGAGTTTATCCAAAATTGTTTAGGAGTCCTAAGGTATTTGTACTATAAATACCCATGTTTTATTCAATAAAATTCAGATTTCGATTATTGTTCATACTTGTTATGCGTTATTTTGTGTGAGATTTTCACCCAAAATTTACAAAGGATTTTCGAGTGTTTTGAGAGTTAGAAGCTTCAAAATATTCACCACAGTTTTAGTATTTGTGATCGAGTATTCTCACAAAGATTAAAACACCCTTAGAACTAGATTGTTGAGTGTTCCAATCTAACCTAAGTTTGTGAGTTTCGTTGATTGTGAGTGTTCCAATTCACGAAGTTCCTTAAATCAATCTATCTTAAGTTTAAGCCCTTAGTTTGAACGTAAGATATAGATCATCAACCAGGGGAGAATGATGTGAATTTGAATATCTGTGATGATACATCAATAGTGGATGAGCCAATCAACCTACTAATAAATCCTTTTTGGTTTGACAAAGATAAATCACTGGAATGGGTGACAATGATGATGATGAATACATGTGATGGTGGAGCTATTAATTATTAACCATCAATATACTTTGTCACTGGTGCAGTGAGCCATTAGTTAAGTGATAATAACTATAACTAGTGAAATCACAGGATGGAAACACATAGTGGTTATAGGGAACAAGTTGGTTTGGTTCATGAGTTTTTCGCATTTCACTTTATAGGGTTTTCTCATTTTGGACATTATTATTATTTGTTCTTGTGGAGTCTCGATCATCATAAATATGCTAAAATACATGGAGAATGGTTTCTTGAAAGTTTCTTGATTAAAAGATTGAATCTTGAAGCATTTCTTGAAGTTCTTGAAGAATCTTAGAAAAATACGCAAATCAAGTGGCGAAAATTGGGATGATTATCTTTGATCTTGGACACCAAGCTTTTTTCGTGATTTTTAGTCTAATTTTTTATGATTATCTTGTTTGTTAATTAAACAAGTTGTTAGGATAATTTCTTGATTAGTTAGTTAGTTAGAGTTTGTTAGGAAAGATAAGATCAAAGTGCAAGTTACATGATGATGTGGCAATCTTATCTTTAGTTTGTTGAGCAAGATTAGGATATATTTACCTATTTTATGCGTGATTCTTTTGTAGATTCTAGATAGGATTTTGTTTTTCATTATACCTATAAATAATCTCAACAATAGGATGTAATTAATTAAGTTTCTTTGATTGAAAATAAAATTCAATTTGTTGAATTCTCATGGAAATTTGCGCAAGTTTATTGTTGGAATTTTCTTCATAAATTTGTGAGTCAAAAGTGATAAAAAATTTTAGATTAGTTAATTAATTACAGGAGTGTATTAATTAATTAGCCTTCAATTAAATTAATCCAGGAGTGGAGAGTTTAATTGATAAACAAAACGTGAATTTGAGGTTGTATTTGCGAATACTACTAAAAAACCACATCAGACAGCGATTCTAGGACCTCAATTGATTGAAGAAACCACAGATAAAATAAGGGTAATACAAACAAAGATTCAAGCAGCACAAGATAGACAAAAATCGTATGCGGACCAAAAACACCGGGAAGTTGTGTTTAATGTTGGCCATAAAGTGTTACTTAAAGTATCACCAATGAAAGGTATAATGAGGTTCGGAAAGAAGGGAAAATTAAACCCAAAATACATAGGACCCTATGAGATCCTACAAAGAGTTGAAAAAGTGGCCTACATGTTAGTATTACCAATGGAATTGAACAAAGTTCATAATGTCTTCCCTGTGTCGAACAACTAAGAAAATATGTTCCATATTAATCACATGTGTTGCAACCTGAAACAATAGAGTTAGATAAGAGTCTGACCTATGAAGAGAGGCCAATTAAGATCCTTGATAGTAAGGTAAGGGATACTTGTAGAAAAAGTGTCGAAATAGTAAAGGTGTTGTGGTCTAACTAAGACACCAAAGAAGCTACTTGGGAAGCTGAAGATATGATGAGAGAAAAGTATCCAGAGTTATTTCAGGTTAGCAGGTAGAGTTACGGGGACGTAACTCGATTCTTAAGGGGGATAGAGTGCGATCTAATTTCGTGCGTGTTTTTACCCTCAATTTTGTAAGTTTTTGACATTTTAGTAAAAGTTCTATGTATGTCCACTAAAAAGTTGTCAACCACAAGTTATGTAAATGTCTAAAGTCTACAATAACATAGTATTATAATGAAAAAGCCTGAAGTAAATGTAGTCTCCATTGAAATTCCATACATTAATCGACATAAATTTTCGGGACGAAACTTCTTTTAAGGTGGGTAGACAGTAATAC
The DNA here is from genome assembly GCA_016808085.1 of Suaeda aralocaspica. NCBI lineage: Eukaryota > Viridiplantae > Streptophyta > Magnoliopsida > Caryophyllales > Amaranthaceae > Suaeda > Suaeda aralocaspica. The sequence goes on along the minus strand of PYUH01003669.1, from coordinate 4,692 downwards.
CCCATATTTTCATGTATTTCAAAGAAATATTTTCGTATTTTGTACGTATGTTTTATTGTTTTTATTGAGAAATTATATTCAATAAGAACATTAAACAAACGAATTTTAATAAATTTTAATCAAAATAATTATTTTGTGTTTATAACTGATATTTTATGTTTTGTTAAATATTTTGAAAAGTTTCTAAAAATAGAATTTTTAGAGTTTCGTAAATTATTTTAAGGCAAGGGCATAAAAGTAATTTTAAATAATTAGGATAATTGTGGGATTTCACCAAATCCTACTTTGGGCACTATAAAACCCCTTAAAACCCAATTTTCGAATTTTATTTTGCAAGTTGGTGATTTAAGATTACAAAATCTAGAGAGAGAAAGACAGAAAAAAAGGGAAGGAAGTTTTTGAACAAAAAAAAAATTTGGTGTTCAGTTTTCCGAAGGTAAAAAAGAAAAAAATAAAAGAAAATTTTGTGTGCCTTGCCAAAACCCCGCCGGACCCGGCTGCTGCCTGCCTGCTGTCGCCGGCCCCTGCCACCGCGGGCCATCCTTGCTCCTACCCTTCTTGTGGTATTTTCGAATTTATATATATATTTAAAAAAAAAAATTTCTTCTTCTTCATTTCTTTTTGTTTCCATCATGCAAAATTCATGTTTATTTATGATGAATCATGTTTTTATAAGTTTCAATCATGTTTTATGAAGTTATGATTTATTTTAAAGCATGAATTTATTTGTTGTTCATGAAGTTTTAGATTAGGGTTTATAAAGTTATGAAATTCTTCATTTTTATGAGTTTTTTATTATTAAAACTTCAATATTATGGTCATGAATTGTTGTTGGGTGAATTTATGATGAATTTATGAAGTTTAGATTGATTTTTAAAAACTTTAAACTTTAATTATATTGATGTCCAAATTTTGTAATCATGAAAATCAATCGAATAAATATTATGATCATGTTTTGGCTTATGAAAAATTATTCTAAAGCAATGTTTTGTTTCATAATTGTGTAAGTAGATTGTAAAAGAGTTTTATGATGAATTTTTGACATTCTTATGAGTTTTTAATGAGTTTTAGATGAATAAGCAAAGCTCTAAATTTTTATTAACAATTGCTTATTCCCAATTAAATTAATAACATGTAATATAGGTTGATAAAATTATTTTTAATGCATCTAAGTATTGTATATTGATCATAGAACATGACTTTTGATGTGAATTTGAATGAGGATTCAAGCAAGGTGGACGAATCTGTAAACCTGATGCTTAATCCTATGGGTTTGGATGTGGATAGGAGACAAACATGGGTTACAAGACTCTCATGGGACGTTCCAATAAAGGAATAATAACCCTTGTATGCAAGGAAAGAAGAGTAGGGCTAAGTGTGTTTGAAGTGAATTTTGTTATAAACAAACGCCACTCACACAAGATAAACTTAGAACACAAATTTGATAAAGCGACGCACCACAAATTCGAAGTCCTAAGGCGAATAATTGTTAGAATTGATTAAAGCAAAGCACCCTCAAATCCTAAAAATTATCCTCACGTGAGATAAAGCTCAATAGCACCACTCACTCGTCGAATTCCTCACAAGAAATCCTCACAAAATTTGTTTTACGTGAAACAAATGAAAACGGAAACAATGTGTTTTCAATCAATCTAATCTGATTTTATTGAGGGTACTTTACATCCTATTTAAGCTAAACATGTCACCTAATATGTGAATATCCTAACACAATCCTAACTACCCTAGAATTAGTATAAACAAACTAACTAGGGATAAAATCTACTCGAAACGGATACAAGTTTGCGCACCACGCTTGTAATCTGATTTTAGCTAAATCAGATATTTGAGAAGAAACAATCTAAGGACATATATCAACCAACTAACTAAAGTTGACCAAGTCAAAACACGGAAAACACGCCCAAAATCGTTGCCCACAATCTTCAAAATCTTTCAAAAAATCCCGTAATATAACTCGCTATATTTCTTTGATTTTATGGACTTCCATTTCAGAACTTCAAGAAACCTTTGAGCTTCGATCTTATTCAAGAAAACCTCCATTTCGTGTATCCTGCTGTTCCATCAACATGACTCATAGACTTAATAGAAAGAAATCACAAAACAACCATATGGGAAAACCCTATCAAGTGAAGTGGAAAGAAAACCCATATAGCTCAACATTCCTACTAACACTAATTATTTTGCTTGATTTTACGTGAGGAAACTTGTGCATGTTCACCATGCACACGTAAAAAATTTACCCTAGCCAACCCAAGAGTCTCGTGTCTCCATAAGCCACTAGTTCTCCCATGGTTTGCATCTTGCTTTGCAACTTAATCAACCATCGAAGTTTTTGCTCATTGATATTCGTTACATCCTCCTCTTCTTAGAAGAGTTTTTCTCAAACCTCGAAGTTGGTCACACGAACATAGGAGCTAAATCACCAATGTTGAAAGTAGCATGAACTACATATTCCCCTGGAGTTAACTCTAATTGATGCATTGTCCCCCACCTACTTATGATTTGAACGGTCATCACAACCGAGGCATAAAGCTGTTCTTCCGTTGATTTGTGGAAACCTTTCCTTTCTTAATGTAGCCAAACCAAACACCCTTCCTTGTAAAATGTTGTGATTTGTGTTTGTTTGCTCTTGCCTTGTAAAGATCATTTACTCTTCGATTCTAGCCCTTTACCTGCTGGTGAAGCTTCTGCATGTAATCAACTTTGTCTGGACTCCTTGTGTACCAACTCCCCTTTAGGAATACTTACAAAGTCAATTGGTAATTTAGGGTTGATTCCATAGACAATCTGAAAGGTGAGTGTTTAGAGCAAAGTAGGTGATCTATTGTAAGCAAAATCAGCATGAGAAAAAGTTTCAAATCCCAATCCTTTTGTATTTACTAGCAAACCACGCAAAAAGAACCCCTTAGAGTACGAATTTGTTACCTCGGTTTGGTCCATCTGTTTGAGGATTTAAGATGTGCTAAACAAAAGTTTCGTACCTATCAATCTCCAAATGTGACTTCCAGAAGTAAACTGGAATTGTGTCTCTGTCACTTACAAGGTCTTTGGAACCCATTGAACCTTATTAGATCTCGAAAATACAAGTCAGCCTACATTCATAGCATCGTCGGTTTGTGGACATGTGTGTGTGAAGTGAGCCACTTTGAAAACCGATCAACCACTACCATAATTGCAACCTTGCCTCTTGCTGTCCTGGAACCCTACAATGAATCCATAAAATATCTCCCAAGGTCCCTCTGGTACTGGAAATGGGAGTGTAGTAGCCTGATGGAAGGCCGCCTTGTGCCATTGGCTTGATAGATTAACATCGACAATCATCTTTGGCCAAGTAAAAATGCTCTTGCAACATGATTCGTTCTTTGTAATTCCAAAGTGTCCCAGCAAGCCCCCTCCATGGCCTCCCTTACTAGTAATCACGTACAGAACACTTTGGTATGCAAATAGATTCCTTTGAACAAAAACCCATCATGTAGCACATATGAACATAGAAACCTTGAAAGTTCGCCATATATGGGCCCAAAGTCTCCATCTTGCTCGTAAAAACTTGATTATCAACTCTAAACCAAGCAATTTGAAGTTTTTAAAACACCAAGCAAAGATACCTTCTGACAAAGCATCAGCAACAACATTAGACTTCCCCGTTTTGTATTTTGAAAGAGAAAGTGAAATGATTGCAAAAATTCAACCCATTTAGCATGTTTGGATTCAACTTTTGTTGACCATTGATGTGCTTCAAGCTTCATGATCAGAGTGTAGTATGAAGTGATTAGGCCTTATTAAATAAAGACTCCAATGATCCAAAGCTCTGATAATTGCTAGAGAATTTTTGTCATAGTTAGAATAGTTCAATTAGCACCATTCAACTTCTCACTAAAGTAAGCAATTGGTCTCTTCCCTTGGACAGAACGGAAAGAAAGTAACTTGAAGTTCAAAAATCGGTTAGAAAAACCTTGTTGATGCAAGGCTATTTATAGATTTTAATCGTTTAGAATGGGTGTGTTACAAAGCAAACTTCTTGATCAAGTTCAAAGCTTCTTGCGCCCCCTTAGTCCATTCAAACTTTGGTTTATCCCTTTTAAGACATTCGGTCATAGGAGCAACAACAGATGAAAATTCTTCCAAACCTCCTATAAATGAAGTTAACCCATGGAAAGCACGTACCTCTGTCACCTTTTAGGATTGGCCATGATTTTATAGCTTCTACCTTGGATGGATCAACAGAAACTCATCTCTTGGACACAAGGTACCTAAGAACGTCACGTTGGTACCATGAAATAAACATTTTCGAGCTTAGCATAGAGTTTTTGTTCCCGTAAGTTCTCAAACACACTCCTCAAATGAATTAGATGATCATTAACACTCTTGCTATAAACCAAGATATCATCTAAATACACCACCACAAATTTACCACTGTATGGCTTTTCAAACTTGTTCATCAACTCATAAACGCTGCAGGTGACATTAGTTAACCCAAAAGGAATGACTAACCATTCATAAAGTCCTAGTTTTTTTTTAAGCCTGTTTCCATCGTCACACTTCTTCATCCGAATCTGATGATAGTCACATCCTTAAAATCAATTTTCGAAAACAATTGAGAACATGTAACTTCTACAATAAATCATCCAATCGAGGTATAGGAAACCTATACTGACGGTGATATTGTTAACTGCC
>PYUH01000346.1:0-102231 GCA_016808085.1 Suaeda aralocaspica | reverse complement strand
GATGCCAGAACGGAGATGACTTGTATTTTCGAGACATCATAAGGTTACATGGGTCCAAACCATCTGTAAGTGACAGAGACACAAGTCATGAGTACTTTGGAAGTCACTTTGGAGATTGCTATAGGTCCAAACTTTTGTTTACATCTTTCATCCTCAAAGATGGCCAAACAGAGGTAACCAATCGTACATGGGGGTTCTTTGCGTGGTTTTGGTTAGAAAATCACAAAAACGATTGGATTTGAAGCTTGCTCATGCTGAATTTGCTTACAATAGATCACCTATTATGCTATAAACCTCACCTTTCGAAATGTTATGGAATCACCTAAAATTAACCAATTTGACTTTGTAAGGTATTCCTAAAGGGGAGTTGGTACACAGGATGCCAAGACGTCTAAGGTTGATTACTGCGAAGCTTCACGCAGAGAAGTAAGGGCTCGGATCGAACAGGTTAAATCTATTACAATGGCACGAGCAAACAAAACAAGCATCAACATGTGTACAAGGAAGGGGATTTGGTTGGCTCCATTGCGAAAGGAAAGCGTTCCCAAATCAAAGGAGAAAAGCTTATGCCTCGTTGTGATGGACTGTTCAAATCAAAGTAAGTGGGGGACAAATGCTACTAAATTAGAATTGCCAGGAGAATATGGAGTCATTGCACTTTACAACTTGGTGATTTAGCTCCTTATGTTCCTGATGACCAACTTCGAGGTTGAGGGACAACTTTTGAGAAGAGGAGGATGATACGCAATATCATGAGCAAAACTTCGAGGTTTGATAGACAGGTGGAAAACAAGATGAAGCCATGGGTAGGTTTAGTGGGTTAGAGAACACCAGGCTCTTAGGTTGTCTAGGGTGAATTTTTCGGTGCATGTGACATGTACAGGTTCCCACGTAAATCATCAGCAAGCCATATTAAGTAGTTTAGGAGGTTGAGCTATATGGGTTTTTCCCACTCATTTGATAGGGTTTTTTACCATATGGTGTTTTGATTTTCTTATTTAGACTTATGAGTCATGGTTGATGAATCAAACATAGTGAAACCAAATTGAAGGTTTCTTGAAAGAAAGATGAAGTCAAAAGGTTTCTTGAAGTTCTTGAAATGGAAGTCCATCAAAATCAAGGAGAATATAGAAGTTTTATATGGCGGGATTTTTGAAAGATTTTTGGACGATTCTGGGCAACGTTGTCAACGTCTGTTTGGTTGTTGTTTGACTTGGTCAACTCGTTAGTTATTGGAAATGTGTCATTAGATTTGTTTCTCAAAAGATCTAAGATTTAGGCTAGAAAATCAGATTAACAATATTATGGCGCAAGATTAGTTGTACTTTGTAGAGATTTGTTTGTTATCCTAATCTTAGTTTGTTATACCATAAACTAGGGTAGTTAGGATTGTTAGGTCTTCACATATTGTGTGATATTTTAGCTATAATAGGATGTAAAATACATCATAAAATTCAGATTAGACTGATTGAAAACACCAGTTTCCGGTTTTATTGTTTCATGGTAAGTAAACAAAATTTTGTGAGGATTTCTTTGAGAAATTCGAGATGTGAGTGGTGCTTTGAGCTTTATCTCAGTGAGGATAGTTTTATGGATTTGAGGGTGCTTGCTTTAATAACATTCTATTATTATTCGCCTTAGAACTTCAATTGCGGTGCGTAGCTTTATCAAATTTGTGCTCTAAGTATCTTGTGTGAGTGGCGTTTGTTTATAACAAAATTCACATAATCACCTATCATATGAAGTATTGGTGGGGGGGAATGTTGTGCCGATGGATGCTGATTGATATAATGTTGGGAATGAACCCTTAGCAATTTGTAATCGCAACTGTGCATGAATGATGGTAAGACTAACGTATACAAGGTCGTCAAGGATGGCAAGACCAAGGCTTTGTTTCCCCTTGCGCCTTGTGAACTCAGAAAACGGCACAAGGAGGAGACCAAGGTTGACAACAAGGTGTTATTTGCCACTAGAAAACAATTTGAAAGAGTTATGATTGATCAAAACGTGGCGTATCTACTTCTAGCCAAGGAAGTGAAGACTTTTGACGAAGTTGAACACCCAAAATTACGAGCCTTACTTCGTGATTTTGAGGATGTGTTTCCAGCAGATTTTCCTCAAGGATTACCCCCAATAAGAGGTATTGAACATCAAATTGATTTGATCCCTGGAGCTCCTATCCAAAATAAGCCTCCTTATAGATGCAACCCAGAGGAGACAAAAGAGTTACGGAGACAAATTGACGAGTTGATGGAACGAGGATATGTGAGGGAAAGCATGAGCCCTTGCGCAGTTCCCACGTTGTTGGTTCCAAAGAAGGATGGAACATGGCGTATGTGCATTGATAGTAGAGCTGTGAATCACATCACAGTGAAGTATAGGTTTCCTATCCCTAGATTGGATGATCTTTTAGATGAATTGAGTGGTTCCAAGCTATTTTCAAAGGTGGATTTACGTAGTGGTTATCACCAAATACGTATGAGGGAAGGGGATGAATGGAAAACTGCTTTCAAGACCAAACATGGGTTGTATGATTGGATGGTCATGCCTTTTGGGTTGACGAATGCACCTAGCACTTTCATGAGACTTATGAATGAGGTATTGCGTCCTTTCATTGGTAAATTTGTTGTAGTTTACCTTGATGACATATTGGTGTATAGCAAAAACGAAGATGAACACATGGGTCACTTGCGCCAAGTGTTTGAGACTTTAAGGAAACAAAAGCTCTATGGGAAGCTAGAGAAGTGTGATTTCATGCAAAAGGAGATTAGCTTTCTAGGCTACATTGTTTCACATGAGGGTATCAAGGTAGATCCACAGAAAGTTGAAGCTATAGCATCATGGCCAGTTCCAACAACAGTTACTCAAGTGAGATCTTTCCATGGCTTAGCATCATTCTATAGGAGATTCATTCAAAATTTTAGCACTATTATGAGTCCTATAACTGAATGTACGAAACAAAAGTTTGAGTGGACTAGACAAGCGCAACAAGCTTTGAATTGGTGAAGGACAAGATGTGATACGCACCTATTCTAGCATGCCTGATTTCACTAAGCCTTGTTTGAAAGTTGATGCAAGTGGGGTTGGAATTGGTGCTGTTCTAGTCCAAGGGAAGAGGCCAAAATCTTATTTAAGTGAAAAGTTGAGTGGAGGAAAGTTGAACTATTCCACATATGACAAGGAGTTCTATGCCATGATCAGGGCATTGGATCATTGGAGTCACTATTTGCGTCCACAACCTTTTGTTCTTCATTCTGATCATGACTCATTGAGACATATCAATAGCCAACAGAAGTTGAATGCAAGGCACGCAAAGTGGGTTGAGTTCTTACAATCTTTTACTTTNGATGACCAACTTCGAGGTTTGAGGACAAACTCTTTTGAAGAAGAGGAGGATGATAAAAATATCAATGAGCAAAACTTCGAGGGTTTGGGTTTGATTGAAGTTGGAAAACAAGATGCAACCTTGGGAGAGTTAGTGGCTTATGGAGACACAAGGCTTCTTGGGTTGGCTAGGGTGGATTTCTACGTGTGCATGGTGACATGCACAAGCTTATTCACGTAAATGTAAAGCAAGTATAGTTAGTAGTTTAGAAGTGTTGAGCTATATGGGTTTTCTTCCCACGTCATTTGATAGGGTTTTACCATATGGTGTTTTGTTATTTTCTTGATTAGTTTATGAGTCAAGGTTGATGGAATCAAGCATGAGAAACACAAAAATGGAGGTTTCTTGAAATAAAGATTGAATCTTGAAGAGTTTCTTGAAGTTCTTGAAATCGGAAGTCCAACAAAAATCAACGAGAATCAACGCAATGCACATGGCGGGATTTTTGAAAGATTTTTGAAGTTTTGGGCAACGTTGTCAACGCTGATTTCCGTGTTGTTTGACTTGGTCAACCTAGGGTTGTTATTCGGATATATAGTGGCTAGATTTGATTTGCAAAATATCTAAGATTTAGACTAGAAATCAGATTACAAAATATATGGTGCAAGATGTGTATCCGGTTTTGTTAAGATTTTCTTGTTATCCTAATCTTAGTTTGTTATACCATATATCTAAGGTAGTTAGGATATGTTTAGGATTCTGAAATATTGTGTGGCATGTTTAGCTATAAATAGGATGTAAAAATTCAACAATAAAAATTCAGATTAGAGTGATTAAAAAAAAAACACAAGTTGTTTTCGGTTTTTATTGTTTCACGAAGTAAACAAATTTTTGAGAGAATTTCTTGTGAGGAATTCGTTTAAGTGAGTGGTGCTTTGTGCTTTATCTCACGTGAGGATAGTTCTTAGGATTTGAGGGTGCTTTGCTTTAATCAAATTCTACTAATTATTCGCCTTAGAAGTTCAGATTTGTGGTGCGTAGCTTTATCAAATTTGAAGTCTAAGTTTCTTTGTGTGAGTGGCGTTTGTCTATAACAAAATTCACATCAACTTTTGGTGCTCTCGTTGAGAGATTCATTCAATCTCAAGTGTTCAATATCAATTATCATGGCTCAAGAAGGTGGAGACGAAAATCCACAAGGATTCACGAAGGGTTTGAGCTTGGCTCAAGCAAAAGAGCTACGTATGCAAGGGGAGATTGACGAGTTAAAGGCTCGTTTAGATGAAGTCCTAACCATCATGGCTTCTACCAAAAAAACTCCTACTAAATCTAAACAAGAGGAGGGCTCATCATCAAGTGAAAGTGAGCAAGAAAGTGTGAGGAGTGTACGTAAACCAAAAAAGGGATACTCATCAAGTTCTAGTGACGATGAGGAACCAAGATCAAGGCACAAACATAAGGGAAAGATGAGGGATGATGATCGAAATCTTAAACTCGAAATTCCTGAGTTTAATGGAGGTATGGATCCTGAAAAATTTCTAGATTGGATTCGTAGGGTTGAGAGGATTTTTCGTTACAAAGAATATGATGATCATAAGTCCTATAAATTGGCGGAATTAAAACTCACTTCCTATGCAAGTTTATGGCTTGAGGGTTTACAAAGAAAGAGAAGGAAAGAAGGTAGATCAAAAATATCTTCATGGTCTAAATTAAAAAGGGAGATGAGGAAACGTTTTGTTCCTCAAGATTTCGAGCAAAACAATTTCATCAAGATGCATACATTAAAACAAGATAGAAAAACGGTTGATGAATACATTGTGGAGTTTGAAAAATTGATCATGATTTGTGATTTAGAAGAGAAGGAGGACCACAAAGTGGCTCGTTTTGTGGCTGGTCTAGATGAAAATATAAGGGAGAAGGTCGAATTACAACCTTATTGGACCTTTGATGAAGTTTGTAGAGTGGCAGCAAGGGTTGAGAAACAAGTTGCACGCAAAACAAAGACATACTTCAAAACCTATGATTCTAAAGAAAAGCGTGATACTTTTCCTCAAAAACCAAACTTTGATAAGGTTACTAAACCACCCTTCATCAAGGATAAGAGTTCAACTTCAAAGCCCCAAAGTAGTGATTCACGCATTGTTTGTTTCAAGTGTAAAGGGCAAGGTCACATTCAAAGAGATTGTCCTCATGCTAGGGTCACAACAACTCGAAATTGGGTAGATGGGGAAAGCCTTGAAGAAGAGGAGGAGATGTATGGGGATGAGGGAGAGGAAGAGTATGCCAATTATGAAAATATGGAGGAAGAAACGGAGGAAGTCCAACCAGAAACACAAGGCCAATCCTTGGTGTTACGTAGGGTATTACAATCTCAAAGTGCACAACCTTTGGAGAGTCAAAGGGATAAAATTTTTCTCACAAGGTGTAATGTTCAAGGCAAGCTTTGTGATGTAATCATAGATACTGGAAGTTGCACAAATGTAGTATCTACGTTGTTGGTGGAAAAGCTCGCAATTCCTACAAAGATACATCCTCAACCATACAAGCTACATTGGCTTAGCAACACAAGCGATGTTAAGGTAAACAAACAAGCCTTGATTGCGTTTAAAATTGGTAAATTTGAGGATCAAGTACTTTGTGATGTTTGTCCTATGGATGCTTGTCATATACTATTGGGTAGACCTTGGCAATATGACCGTTTTGTGAAGTTTAATGGGAGAACAAATGTCTATATTGTGCGCAAGAACCCTAATGAAAAATCATATGCATTAAAACCCTTGATGATTTCTAAACCTAAAACAAGCATGGGTAATTCTAAAGGTGTTTTGTTGGTGGGTGGAAAGGAGTTAGAAAGGGAGTTGAAAACAAGTTCTATGTCTTATATGTTGTTAGCCAAAGAGGTACAAGATGAAGCCCCAGAGATTCCTAGGGTTTTGCATCCTATGTTGAATGAGTTTTCAGATGTGTTTCCTAATGAGTTGCCACCAGGATTACCACCCATACGTGGAATTGAACATCAAATTGATCTTATTCCTGGGTCTCAAATTCCTAACAAGCCTGCATATAGATGTAATCCAGAGGAGACAAAGGAGATACAAAGGCAAATTGAGGAATTAATGGAGAGGGGGTACGTGAGAGAGAGCATGAGTCCATGTGCTGTGCCTACATTAATAGTACCTAAGAAGGATGGGACTTGGAGAATGTGTATTGATTCAAGGGCAGTTAACAATATAACCGTCAAGTATAGGTTTCCTATACCTAGATTGGATGATTTGCTAGATGAATTACATGGTTCTCAATTATTTTCAAAAATTGATTTAAGGAGTGGATATCATCAGATTCGAATGAAGGAAGGTGATGAATGGAAAACAGGTTTTAAAACAAAGCTAGGGCTTTATGAATGGTTAGTCATGCCTTTTGGGTTAACTAATGCACCTAGTACGTTTATGAGGTTGATGAATGAGGTCTTAAAGCCATACATTGGTAAGTTTGTAGTGGTATATTTAGATGATATTTTGGTGTATAGCAAGAGTGTTAATGATCATCTAAGCCATCTAAGGAGTGTGTTTGGGACATTACGAGAACAAAAGCTCTATGCTAAGCTCGAAAAGTGTTATTTCATGGTACCAAGTGTGACGTTTTTGGGGTATATTGTGTCCAAAGATGGGGTTTCTGTTGATCCATCTAAAGTGGAAGCTATAAAATCATGGCCAACACCAAAAAACGTGACTGAAGTACGTGCTTTTCATGGGTTAGCCTCGTTCTATAGGAGGTTTGTGAAGAATTTTTCATCTGTTGTTGCTCCTATAACCGAATGCATTAAGAAGGATAAGCCTAAGTTTGAGTGGACTAAGGGGGCACAAGAAGCTTTTGAATTGATTAAGAAGTTGCTTTGTAACACACCCATACTAGCCTTACCAGATTTCTCTAAACCATTTGAAGTAGAGACGGATGCAAGTGGGGTTGGAATTGGTGCTGTTCTAGTCCAAGGGAAGAGGCCAATTGCTTACTTTAGTGAGAAATTGAATGGTGCTAAACTGAACTATTCTACATATGACAAGGAGTTCTATGCCATTATTAGAGCTTTGGATCATTGGAGTCACTATTTAAGGCCTAATCACTTCATATTACATTCTGATCATGAAGCTTTGAAGCACATTAATGGTCAACAAAAATTGAATCCAAGACATGCTAAATGGGTTGAATTTTTGCAATCTTTTCACTTCTCTTCAAAGTACAAAACGGGGAAGTCTAATGTTGTTGCTGATGCTTTGTCAAGAAGGTATACTTTGCTTGGTGTTTTGAACTTTAAGTTGCTTGGATTAGAGTTGATAACACAATTTTACGAGCAAGATGGTGATTTTGGACCAATAATGGCGCAACTTTCAAAGGGTTCTATGAGTTCCTATGTGCTACATGATGGGTTTTTGTTTAAAGGTAATCTATTGTGCATACCTAAGTGTTCTATACGTGAGTTGCTAGTAAGGGAGGCTCATGGAGGAGGTATTGCTGGACATTTTGGCATTACAAAGACACTAACCATGTTGCAAGAACATTTTTATTGGCCAAAGATGATTGTTGATGTTGAGGCCATAATTGCTCAATGTGCTACTTGTCAAAAGGCAAAGGCAGCCTTTCATCAAGGTTTTTATACTCCATTGCCAGTGCCAGAGGGACCTTGGGAGGATGTTTCTATGGATTTCATTGTAGGGTTACCAAGGACAGCAAGGGGAAAAGATGCTATTATGGTAGTGGTTGATAGATTTTCAAAGATGGCTCATTTTACACCATGTCACAAGACAGATGATGCTATGAATGTGGCTGATTTATACTTTAAAGACATCATAAGGTTACATGGGGTTCCAAAGACTATTGTAAGTGATAGAGACACAAAATTCATGAGCTACTTTTGGAAGTCACTTTGGAGGTTAATAGGCACGAAACTTTTGTTTAGCACATCTTATCATCCTCAAACAGATGGCCAAACAGAAGTCACTAATCGAACACTAGGGGTTTTGTTGCGTGGTTTGGTTAGTAAGACACAAAAAGATTGGGATTTGAAGCTTGCTCATGCTGAATTTGCTTATAATAGGTCACCTACTTATGCTACTAAGCACTCACCTTTCGAGATTGTCTATGGAGTTAATCCTAAGTTACCAATTGATTTTGTAAGTATTCCTAAAGGGGAGTTGGTACACAAAGATGCCAAGACTAAGGTTGAGTATATGCAAAAACTTCATGCAGAAGTAAGGGCTCGAATTGAGAAGGTTAATGATATTTACAAGGCACGAGCAAACAAACATAAATCACAACATGTCTACAAAGAAGGGGATTTGGTTTGGTTACACTTGAGGAAGGAAAGATTTCCAAATCAAAGGAAGAATAAACTTATGCCTCGTTGTGATGGACCGTTCAAGATCATAAGTAAAGTGGGGGATAATGCTTATAAATTGGAATTACCAGGAGAATATGGAGTCCATGCTACTTTCAACATTGGTGATTTAGCTCCTTATGTTCCTGATGACCAACTTCGAGGTTTGAGGACAAACTCTTTTGAAGAAGAGGAGGATGATACGCATATCAATGAGCAAAACTTCGAGGGTTTGGGTTTGATTGAAGGTGGAAAACAAGAAGCAACCTTGGGGGAGTTAGTGGCTTATGGAGACACAAGGCTTCTTGGGTTGGCTAGGGTGGATTTTTACGTGTGCATGGTGACATGCACAAGCTTATTCACGTAAATGTAAAGCAAGTATAGTTAGTAGTTTAGAAGTGTTGAGCTATATGGGTTTTCTTCCCACGTCATTTGATAGGGTTTTACCATATGGTGTTTTGTTATTTTCTTGATTAGTTTATGAGTCAAGGTTGATGGAATCAAGCATGAGAAACACAAAAATGGAGGTTTCTTGAAATAAAGATTGAATCTTGAAGAGTTTCTTGAAGTTCTTGAAATCGCAAGTCCAACAAAAATCAACGAGAATCAAAGCAAGTTATATGGCGGGATTTTGGACAGATTTTTGGAAGAATGGGCAACGTTGTCAACACGGTTTTTCAAGTTGTTTGACTTGGTCAACCTTGGGTTGTTATTCGGAAATATGGTCACTAGATTTGATTTGCAAAATATCTAAGATTTAGACTAGAAATCAGATTACAAAATATATGGTGCAAAGATATGTATCCGGTTTTGTTAAGATTTTCTTGTTATCCTAATCTTAGTTTGTTATACCATATATCTAAAGTAGTTAGGATATGTTTAGGATTCTGAAATATTATGTGATATGTTTAGCTATAAATAGGATGTAAAATACATCAATAAAATTCAGATTAGAGTGATTGAAAAACATAAGTTTTCCGGTTTTTATTGTTTCACGAAGAAAACAAAAACTTGAGAGTTTCTTGTGAGAAATTCGATTGAGTGAGTGGTGCTTTTTGCTTTATCTCACGTGAGGATAGTTCTTAGGATTTGAGGGTGCTTTGCTTTAATCAAATTCTACTAATTATTCGCCTTAGAAGTTCAGATTTGTGGTGCGTAGCTTTATCAAATTTGAAGTCTAAGTTTCTTTGTGTGAGTGGCGTTTGTCTATAACAAAATTCACATCAACTTTTGGTGCTTTCGTTGAGAGATTCATTCAATCTCAAGTGTTCAATATCAATTATCATGGCTCAAGAAGGTGGAGACGAACATCCACAAGGATTCACGAAGGGTTTGAGCTTGGCTCAAGCAAAAGAGCTACGTATGCAAGGGGAGATTGACGAGTTAAAGGCTCGTTTAGATGAAGTCCTAACCATCATGGCTTCTACCAAGAAAACTCCTACTAAATCTAAACAAGAGGAGGGCTCATCATCAAGTGAAAGTGAGCAAGAAAGTGTGAGGAGTGTACGTAAACCAAAAAAGGGATACTCATCAAGTTCTAGTGACGATGAGGAACCAAGATCAAGGCACAAACATAAGGGAAAGATGAGGGATGATGATCGAAATCTTAAACTCGAAATTCCTGAGTTTAATGGAGGTATGGATCCTGAAAAATTTCTAGATTGGATTCGTAGGGTTGAGAGGATTTTTCGTTACAAAGAATATGATGATCATAAGTCCTATAAATTGGCGGAATTAAAACTCACTTCCTATGCAAGTCTATGGCTTGAGGGTTTACAAAGAAAAAGAAGGAAAGAATGTAGGTCAAAAATCTCTTCATGGTCTAAATTAAAAAGGGAGATGAGGAAACGTTTTGTTCCTCAAGATTTCGAGCAAAATAATTTCATCAAGATGATGACATTAAAACAAGATAGAAAAACGGTTTTGAATATATGTTGGGTTGAAAATTGATATGTTTGTGATTTGAAGAGAAGAGACCACAAAGTGGCCGTTTTGTGGCTGGTCTAGATGAAAATTAAGGGGAGAAGTCGAATTACAACCTTATTGGACCTTTGATGAAGTTTGTAGAGTGGCAGCAAGGGTTGAGAAACAAGGTTGCACGGAAAGCCAAAGAATACTTCAAACCAACAATCCTACTAAAAAAGCGTGATACTTTCCCTCAAAAACCAAACTTTGATAAGGTTACTAAACCACCCTTCATCAAGGATAAGAGTTCAACTTCAAAACCCCAAAGTAGTGATTCACGCATTGTTTGGTCTCTTATANTGTTTCAAGTGTAAAGGGCAAGGTCACATTCAAAGAGATTGTCCTCATGCTAGGGTTACAACAACTCGAAATTGGGTAGATGGGGAAAGCCTTGAAGAAGAGGAGGAGATGTATGGGGATGAGGGAGAGGAAGAGTATGCCAATTATGAAAATATGGAGGAAGAAACGGAGGAAGTCCAACCAGAAACACAAGGCCAATCCTTGGTGTTACGTAGGGTATTACAATCTCAAAGTGCACAACCTTTGGAGAGTCAAAGGGATAAAATTTTTCTCACAAGGTGTAATGATCAAGGCAAGCTTTGTGATGTGATCATAGATACTGTAAGTTGCACAAACGTAGTCTCTACATTGTTGGTGGAAAAACTCGCAATTCCTACAAAGATACATCCTCAACCATACAAGCTACATTGGCTTAACAACACAAGCGATGTTAAGGTAAACAAACAAGCTTTGATAGCGTTTAAAATTGGTAAGTTTAAGGATCAAGTGCTTTGTGATGTTTGTCCTATGGATGCTTGTCATATATTATTGGGTAGACCTTGGCAATATGACCGTTTTGTGAAGTTTAATGGGAGAACAAATGTCTATATTGTGCGCAAGAACCCTAATGAGAAATCATATGCATTGAAACCCTTGATGATTTCTAAACCTAAAACAAGCATGGGTAATTCTAAAGGTGTTTTGTTGGTGGGTGGAAAGGAGTTAGAAAGGGAGTTGAAAACAAGTTCTATGTCTTATATGTTGTTAGCCAAAGAGGTACAAGATGAAGCCCCAGAGATTCCTAGGGTTTTGCATCCTATGTTGAATGAGTTTTCAGATGTGTTTCCTAATGAGTTGCCACCAGGATTACCACCCATACGTGGAATTGAACATCAAATTGATCTTATTCCTGGGTCTCAAATTCCTAACAAGCCTGCATATAGATGTAATCCAGAGGAGACAAAGGAGATACAAAGGCAAATTGAGGAATTAATGGAGAGGGGGTACGTGAGAGAGAGCATGAGTCCATGTGCTGTGCCTACATTAATAGTACCTAAGAAGGATGGGACTTGGAGAATGTGTATTGATTCAAGGGCAGTTAACAATATAACCGTCAAGTATAGGTTTCCTATACCTAGATTGGATGATTTGCTAGATGAATTACATGGTTCTCAATTATTTTCAAAAATTGATTTAAGGAGTGGATATCATCAGATTCGAATGAAGGAAGGTGATGAATGGAAAACAGGTTTTAAAACAAAGCTAGGGCTTTATGAATGGTTAGTCATGCCTTTTGGGTTAACTAATGCACCTAGTACGTTTATGAGGTTGATGAATGAGGTCTTAAAGCCATACATTGGTAAGTTTGTAGTGGTATATTTAGATGATATTTTGGTGTATAGCAAGAGTGTTAATGATCATCTAAGCCATCTAAGGAGTGTGTTTGGGACATTACGAGAACAAAAGCTCTATGCTAAGCTCGAAAAGTGTTATTTCATGGTACCAAGTGTGACGTTTTTGGGGTATATTGTGTCCAAAGATGGGGTTTCTGTTGATCCATCTAAAGTGGAAGCTATAAAATCATGGCCAACACCAAAGAACGTGACTGAAGTACGTGCTTTTCATGGGTTAGCCTCGTTCTATAGGAGGTTTGTGAAGAATTTTTCATCTGTTGTTGCTCCTATAACCGAATGCATTAAGAAGGATAAGCCTAAGTTTGAGTGGACTAAGGGGGCACAAGAAGCTTTTGAATTGATTAAGAAGTTGCTTTGTAACACACCCATACTAGCCTTACCAGATTTCTCTAAACCATTTGAAGTAGAGACGGATGCAAGTGGGGTTGGAATTGGTGCTGTTCTAGTCCAAGGGAAGAGGCCAATTGCTTACTTTAGTGAGAAATTGAATGGTGCTAAACTGAACTATTCTACATATGACAAGGAGTTCTATGCCATTATTAGAGCTTTGGATCATTGGAGTCACTATTTAAGGCCTAATCACTTCATATTACATTCTGATCATGAAGCTTTGAAGCACATTAATGGTCAACAAAAATTGAATCCAAGACATGCTAAATGGGTTGAATTTTTGCAATCTTTTCACTTCTCTTCAAAGTACAAAACGGGGAAGTCTAATGTTGTTGCTGATGCTTTGTCAAGAAGGTATACTTTGCTTGGTGTTTTGAACTTTAAGTTGCTTGGATTAGAGTTGATAACACAATTTTACGAGCAAGATGGTGATTTTGGACCAATAATGGCGCAACTTTCAAAGGGTTCTATGAGTTCCTATGTGCTACATGATGGGTTTTTGTTTAAAGGTAATCTATTGTGCATACCTAAGTGTTCTATACGTGAGTTGCTAGTAAGGGAGGCTCATGGAGGAGGTATTGCTGGACATTTTGGCATTACAAAGACACTAACCATGTTGCAAGAACATTTTTATTGGCCAAAGATGATTGTTGATGTTGAGGCCATAATTGCTCAATGTGCTACTTGTCAAAAGGCAAAGGCAGCCTTTCATCAAGGTTTTTATACTCCATTGCCAGTGCCAGAGGGACCTTGGGAGGATGTTTCTATGGATTTCATTGTAGGGTTACCAAGGACAGCAAGGGGAAAAGATGCTATTATGGTAGTGGTTGATAGATTTTCAAAGATGGCTCATTTTACACCATGTCACAAGACAGATGATGCTATGAATGTGGCTGATTTATACTTTAAAGACATCATAAGGTTACATGGGGTTCCAAAGACTATTGTAAGTGATAGAGACACAAAGTTCATGAGCTACTTTTGGAAGTCACTTTGGAGGTTAATAGGTACGAAACTTTTGTTTAGCACATCTTATCATCCTCAAACAGATGGGCAAACAGAGGTCACTAATCGAACACTAGGGGTTTTGTTGCGTGGTTTGGTTAGTAAGACACAAAAAGATTGGGATTTGAAGCTTGCTCATGCTGAATTTGCTTATAATAGGTCACCTACTTATGCTACTAAGCACTCACCTTTCGAGATTGTCTATGGAGTTAATCCTAAGTTACCAATTGATTTTGTAAGTATTCCTAAAGGGGAGTTGGTACACAAAGATGCCAAGACTAAGGTTGAGTACATGCAAAAACTTCATGCAGAAGTAAGGGCTCGAATTGAGAAGGTTAATGATATTTACAAGGCACGAGCAAACAAACATAAATCACAACATGTCTACAAAGAAGGGGATTTGGTTTGGTTACACTTGAGGAAGGAAAGATTTCCAAATCAAAGGAAGAATAAACTTATGCCTCGTTGTGATGGACCGTTCAAGATCATAAGTAAAGTGGGGGATAATGCTTATAAATTGGAATTACCAGGAGAATATGGAGTCCATGCTACTTTCAACATTGGTGATTTAGCTCCTTATGTTCCTGATGATCAACTTCGAGGTTTGAGGACAAACTCTTTTGAAGAAGAGGAGGATGATACGCATATCAATGAGCAAAACTTCGAGGGTTTGGGTTTGATTGAAGGTGGAAAACAAGAAGCAACCATGGGGGAGTTAGTGGCTTATGGAGACACAAGGCTTCTTGGGTTGGCTAGGGTGGATTTCTACGTGTGCATGGTGACATGCACAAGCTTATTCACGTAAATGTAAAGCAAGTATAGTTAGTAGTTTAGAAGTGTTGAGCTATATGGGTTTTCTTCCCACGTCATTTGATAGGGTTTTACCATATGGTGTTTTGTTATTTTCTTGATTAGTTTATGAGTCAAGGTTGATGGAATCAAGCATGAGAAACACAAAAATGGAGGTTTCTTGAAATAAAGATTGAATCTTGAAGAGTTTCTTGAAGTTCTTGAAATCGGAAGTCCAACAAAAATCAACGAGAAACATAGCAAGTTATATGGCGGGATTTTTGAAAGATTTTTGAAGATTTGGGCAACGTTGTCAACAATGGTTTCCGTGTTGTTTGACTTGGTCAACTTAAGTTTGTTTTTCGGAAATATGTTCCTTAGATTTGAATTTCAAAATATCTAAGATTTAGACTAGAAATCAGATTACAAAATATATGGTGCAAATATTGTATCCGGTTTTTGATAAGATTTTCTTGTTATCCTAATCTTAGTTTGTTATACCATATATCTAAGGTAGTTAGGATATGTTTAGGATTCTGAAATATTGTGTGATATGTTTAGCTATAAATAGGATGTAAAATACATCAATAAAATTCAGATTAGCTTGATTGAAAAACATAAGTTTTCCGGTTTTTATTGTTTCACGAAGAAAACAAAATTTTGAGAGTTTCTTGTGAGAAATTCGATTGAGTGAGTGGTGCTTTGTGCTTTATCTCACGTGAGGATAGTTCTTAGGATTTGAGGGTTCTTTGCTTTAATCAAATTCTACTAATTATTCGCCTTAGAAGTTCAGATTTGTGGTGCGTGGCTTTATCAAATTTGAAGTCTATGTTTCCTTTGTGTGAGTGGCGTTTGTCTATAACAAAATTCACATCACAAGTGCTTTGTGATGTTTGTCCTATGGATGCTTACCATATCTTGTTGGGTAGACCTTGGCAATATGATCGTTTTGTGAAGTTTAATGGACGAACCAATGTTTACATTATGCGCAAGAATGCTAATGAGAAATCGTTTGCATTAAAGCCTTTGATGACTTCTAAACCTAAGGCAAACATGAGTAACTCTAAGGGTGCTTTGTTGATTGAAGGGAAGGAGTTAAAAAAGGAGATGAAAAAAAGTTCTATGTCCTACATGCTCATAGCCAAGGAGGTGCAGGATGAAGCCCCAGTGATTCCTAAGGTTTTGCGTCCAATGTTGAATGAGTTTTCTGATGTGTTTCCCGATGAGTTACCACCAGGGTTACCACCAATACGTAGAATTGAGAATCAAATTGATCTCATTCCTTGTTCTCAGATTCCTAACAAGCCTGCGTACAGATGCAATCCGGAGGAAACAAAGGAGATACAAAGGCAGATTGAGGAATTGATGGAAAAGGGGTACGTAAGGGAGAGCATGAGTCCATGTGCTGTGCCTACGTTGATCGTACCTAAGAAAGACGGAACTTGGAGAAAGTGTATTGATTCAAGTGCAGTTAACAATATCACCATCAAGTATAGGTTTCCTATACCTAGATTGGACGATTTTCTAGATGAATTACATGGTTCTCAATTGTTTTCGAAGACTGATTTACGAAGTGGCTATCATTAGATTCGAATGAAAGAAGGTGACGAGTGGAAAACAGGCTTCAAAACAAAGCTAGGACTTTATGAATGGTTAGTCATGCCTTTTGGTTTAACTAATGCAGCTAGTACGTTTATGAGGTTGATGAATGAAGTCTTAAAACCATACATTGGTAAGTTTGTTGTTGTGTACTTAGATAATATCTTGGTTTATAGTAGGAGTATTAATGATCATCTAATCCATTTGAGGATTGTGTTTAAGACATTAAGGGAACAAAAGCTATATGCTAAGCTCGAAAAATGCTATTTTATGGTACCAAGCGTGACGTTCTTAGGGTACATTGTGTCCAAAGACGGAGTTTCTGTTGATCCGTCCAAGGTAGAAGCTACAAAATCATGGCCAGTACCTAAAACTGTGACTGAGGTACGTGCTTTTCATGAGGTTTGTGAAGAATTTTTCATCTGTTGTTGCTCCGATGACCGAATGCATTAAGAAGGATAAGCCAAAGTTTGAATGGACTAAAGAGGCGCAAGAAGCTTTTGAATTGATTTAGAAGTTGCTCTGTGACACCTATTCTAGCCTTGCCAGACTTTTCTAAACCATTTGAGGTTGAAACTGACGCAAGTGGGGTTGGAATTGGCGCAGTTCTAGTCCAAGGGAAGAGGCCAATTGCTTACTTTAGTGAGAAGTTGAATGGTGCTAAATTGAACTACTCTACTTATTTCAAAGAGTTCTATGCAATCATCAGAGCTCTAGATCATTGGAGTCATTATTTAAGGCCTAATCACTTCATACTACACTCTGATCATGAAGATTTGAGGCACATCTATGGCCAATACAAGTTGAATCCAAGACATGCTAAATGGGTTGAGTTTTTGCAATCGTTTCACTTCTCTTCGAAATACAAAACGGGGAAGTCTAATGTTGTTGCTGATGCTGATGCTTTGTCAAGAAGGTATGCTTGGTGTTTTAAATTTCAAATTACTTGGTTTGGAGTTGATAATCCAATTTTACGAGCAAGATGGAGACTTTGGACCCATATTGGCGCAACTTTCAAAGGGTTCTATGAGTTCATATGTGCTACATGATGGGTTCTTGTTCAAAGGCAATTTGTTGTGTGTACCTAAGTGTTCTATACGTGAATTGCTTGTGCGAGAGGCTCACGGAGGAGGCATTGCTGGACACTTTGGAATCACAAAGACATTAACCATGTTGCAAGAGCATTTTTACTAGCTAAAGATGATCGTTGATGTTGAGTCTATCATAGCTCAATGTGCTACTTACCAAACGGCAAAGGCAGCCTTCCATCAAGGCTACTACACTCCATTGCCAGTGCCAAAGGGACCTTGCGAGGACATTTCTATGGATTTCATTATAGGGTTACCAAGGACAACAAGAGGCAAGGATGCAATTATGGTAGTGGTTGATCGATTTTCAAAAATGGCTCACTTCATGCCATGTCTTAAGACCGACGATGCTATGAATGTAGCTGACTTGTACTTTCGAGATATCATCAGGTTACATGGAGTTCCAAATACCATTGTCAGTGACAGAGACACAAAGTTCATGAGTTACTTTTGGAAGTCACTTTGGAGATTGATAGGTACGAAACTCTTGTTTAGCACATCTTATCATCCTCAAACAAATGGCCAAACAGAGGTGACAAATCGTACTCTAGGGGTTCTTTTGCGTGGTTTGGTTAGCAAGACACAGAAAGATTGGGATTCGAAGCTTGCTCATGCTGAGTTTGCTTACAATAGATCGCCCACTTATGCTACTAAACATTCACCTTTCGAAATTGTCTGTGGAAACAACCCTAAACTGCCAATTGATTTTGTGAGTATCCCTAAAGGAGAGTTGGTACACAAGGATGCAAAAACGAAGGTTGATTACATGCATAAGCTTCACGCAGAGGTAAGGGCCAGGATCAAAAAGGTAAGTGATCTTTACAAAGCAAGGGCGAACAAACACAAGTCACAACATGTCTACAAGGAAGGGGATTTAGTTTGGTTGCATTTGAGAAAGGAAAGGTTCCAAAGTCAACGCAAAAACAATCTTATGCCTCGTTGTGATGGACCGTTCAAGATCGTGAGTAAGGTGGGTGACAATGCATACAAACTGGAGTTGCCAGGAAAATATGGCGTTCATGCTACATTCAACATTGGTGATTTAGCTCCTTATGTTCCTGATGACCAACTTCGAGGTTTGAGGACAAACTCTTCTGAAGAAGAGGAGGATGATACGAATGCCAACGAACAAAACTTCGACGGTTTGATAGAAGGTGCAAAGCAAGATGCAACCATGGGAGAACTAGTGGCTTATGGAGACACGAGACTCTTGGGGTTGTCTAAGGCAAGTTTTTACGTGTGCATGGTGGCATGCACAAGCTTACTCACGTAAAAATCAAGCAAATAGCTAGTAGTTTAGAAATGTTGAGCTATATGGGTTTTCTTCCCACTTCACTTGATAGGGTTTTCCCATATGGTGTTTTGTGATTTTCTTAGTAAGTCTATGGATCATGGTTGATGGAATCAAGCATGGGGAACACGAAAATGGAGGTTTCTCGAAAAAAAGATCGAAGCTCGAAAGGTTTCTTAAAGTTCTTGAAAATGGAAGTCCATCAAAAATCAAGGAAAACAAGCATGCCCTATGGCGGGTTTTATTACGGGATTTTTGGGGAGTTTTGGGCAACGTTGTTTTTTCGTGTTTTCCGTGTTGTTTGACTTGGTCAACTTTAGTTAGTTTGTTGTTAATATTGTCCTTAGATTTGTTTGCTAAAATAGTTAGGATTTAGGACAAAAGTTCGGACTACAAGCCTTGGTGCGCAAGCTTGTTTGCCGAATTTTAGTAGGTTTTTGTTTTCCTAATTTTAGTTTGCTTGTTCCTTAATCCTAGGGTAGTTAGGAGTTGTTTTAGGATATTCACATACTGGACAACACGTTTAGCTATAAATATCATGTAAAACACCTCAAGAAAGACAGATTTTGGATTGATTAAAAACACATTGTTTTTCGTTTCATTGTTTTGCGTCAAAAACAATTTTGCGAGGATTTCTTTGTGAGAAATTCGACGAGTGAGTGGTGCTATTGAGATTTATCTCACGTGAGGATGGTTTTTAGGATTTGAGGGTGCTTTGCCTTAATCAAATTCTAAGAATTATTCGACCTAGAACTTCGAATTTGTGGTGCGTCGCTTGTTCAAATTTGTGTTCTAGTTTATCTTGTGTGACTTTCGTTTGTTTATAACAAAATTCACATCAGATATCTCCATATCCTTGACACTTAAAACATTTCCTCTTATCATCAGGGATTGCAGGTGGTTTCATTGGAGTGGTTGTCATTTTGCCATTGTCGAAATTAGGTTTAGCACTAGATAGTTGGGAATACACCACTTCCTTCTTAGATTCATAGGATTTAAAGAATGCCTTTGGTTTCTTTGAATTCCCATATTTTTCAACTCTGAGTGCTACTTTAAATATTTCATCATAAGTCCAATAGGGCTGAAATTCCAGCTTCTCCATAATGGAATCATCCAGTACTGCAACAAATCGAGCAACCTTGTGATCTTCCTTCTCTTCCAGGCCACACAATATTAACATCTTTTCAAAGGCATTGATATACTCTTTAACCCTCTTTTGCCTTTGTTTTAAGGTGTGTATCTTCAGGAAATTATTCTGCTCATATTCATGTGGTACAAATTTCTTGCTCAATTCCCTTTTCAATTTGCGCCATGAACTGATTTTCGATTTCCCTTCCTTTTTTCGTTTTCCTTGTAGTCCTTCATACCAAAAACTAGCATAGGAAGTTAGCTTTAATTCCGCCACTCTTAAAGCCTTATGATCATCATATTCTTTGTAATTGAAAACTCTTTCGGTTCTCCTTAACTAATCAAGGAAAACTTCAGGATCTAGACTGCCATTGAACTTAGGAACGTCCAACTATGGCTATGATCATCATCCTTCTATGTGTCACGCTTTTTATACCTTTTTCATCATCTTCATCACTAGAACCGGTGTCATATTCACGCCTAGGTTTGTATGCACTCATGCCTGAGTTTTCATCACTAGAACTTTAATCAAACTCCTCAATTTCATGTCCCTTTTTACTATTTTTCGATCTCCCTAACACAAAATTCATCACTTCTTCTAGCATAGATCGTAACTCCTTAATCTCATTGTCCCTTCTAATTTCCTTAGCTTGTTGTAAGGACAACCCCCTTTGGAAATTAGCAGGAACTTCTTCACCTCCACCTTCCATGGCAATGTTGGTTAAAGTGATTGATAGATTGATGAACACGTGAAAATAAACAACTTCTCAGTGAAAGCACCAAATTTGATGTGAATTTTCTTATGAATGGGAGAACCCACAACAATAGAACTAAAATTTCGAACATCTAAAGGCCAAGCCACCAAAATTCTCAATTTTAGGTTTGATTAATTAGTCTTTGATTAAAGCCTAAGCACCCTCAAAGCCACTAAATAATCTTCACAAGAGTATAAAGGAAAATTCCACCAACCCTTAAAAATTTCGGAACTTTTGTTTTCAAGAAAACAAGCAAACTTTTATTCAATTCAAAATTAATCAATTTAAAACCTAATGTTAAGACTATTTATAAGTATAATCATCAACAAAATCCTAACTAAAAACACACACACAACACTAGGGAATTCGTCCCTTGCAAAACAAACACACAACAAGATAAGTATGCCACCTCATCACTGCATCTTTGATCTTATCTTGCCTAACAAACTCTAACAAATTAACTAATTAAGAAAATATCCTAACAACTTATCTAAATAATTAGTTAAAAAGATAGTCATCAGATTTTTAGCTAAAAATCGCAAAAATACTTGCTGCCCAAGAACTTGGAAAAATCGCCAAAAACACGCCCAAGAACCTTCGTCCCTTTTTGCAATTTCCAAGATTTTTCAAGAAACTTCAAGAAATGCTTCAATATCTAATCTTTTAATCAAGAAACCTTCAAGAATTTGTCCTCCATGTATTTTAGCATAATTATGATGATCAAGACTCACCAAGAAATAAAGACTCAAAGCCTGAAATGAGAAAACCCAGTGAGAAAAAAACTCATAGGCAGAAACCATCTTGTTCCCCAAAATCCACCATCTTTTCTTGATTTGCGTACCATATTAGTGGCATGTGACCATGCACACACAAATCCCTACCCTTGATGCACTCATATAGCTTATATCACCATATACAATTATTTCACCTATGGTTGCATCCTTGCTATTGATATTACCACCTTCGAAGTTGATTGCATTGATATCATTAATATCATTTCTTGCACTGATATCATTAATATTATCAATGTCACTGGCGCTTGCACTTACATCAAAATCCAAGGACTCTAGTATCAACCATAGCAAGCAGATATGATCTCCTTGATAATGCATCAGCTACAACATTATTCTTGCCTTCTTTTTACCTGGATGAAAAAGTGAAAGATTGGAGAAATTCCACCCACTTGGCAAGTCTGTGGTTGAGTTTCGGTTGACCATTGATATACTTCAAGGCTTCATGATCTGAATGCAGAATAAAAGGTTTAGGGCGCAAATAATGCGACCAATGGTCAAACAATGGCATAAAATTCACGATCATAATTGGAGTAGTTCAGTTTGGTGCCACTCAGCTTCTCACTGAGATATGAAACAAGCTTCTTTTCCTGAATTAGTACTGGTCCAATGCCTACACCACTAGCGTCACATTCAACCTCAAATAAATTATCAAAATCAGGCAACACCAAGATTGGTGCATTGCAAAGTCTCTCTTTCACCTCATCAAAGGCTTCTTGTGCTCGTTGGTTCCATTTGAATTCTCCTTTCTTCATCAATTTAGTAATTAGAGCTGTGATAGTAGATAAATTTTTGCATGAATCTTCTGTAGAATGATGCTAGGCCATGAAAACTCCTGACTTCATGAACATAAGTAGGTATCTTCCAAGTTTTAATAGCTTCAACTTTGGATGGATCTACCATAATACCTGCGCCACTTACAATGTATCCAAGGAAAACAATATTTTCCTGCAAGAAGTCACACTTTTCCAGTTTCCCATACAATGTCTGCTCATGCAATTTACTAAACAATTGCCTCAGATGATCTAGGTGTTCATGAATGTCTTTGCTATAAACAAAAATATCATCCAAATAGACAACAATTAACTTGTTCAAAAACAGTCTTAATACCACATTCATTAATCTCATGAACGAACTTGGGGCATTGCATAGACCAAAAGGCATCACCAACCACTCATATAGACCCTGTTTAGTGTTAAAAGCAGTCTTCCATTCATCTCCTTCACGAATTCTCATCTGATGATAGCCACTTCTCAGATCTATTTTCGAAAACAAGCTTGCACCATGTAACTCATCCAACATATCCTCAAGTCTAGGCATAGGAAATCTATACTTGATTGTTATGTTATTCACTGCCCTAGAATCAAGGTCACATCCTCCAGGAACCATCTTTTTTAGGCACCAATAAAGCCAGAACTGTGCATGGACTCATTGATTCTAGAACTAACCCTTTCTGCATCAATTCATCAATCTGGCGTTGGAGTTCTTTAGATGCCTAAGGATCACGCTATATGCAGGTTTATTAGGTATTGGTGCACCATGTATGAAGTCAATTGCATGTTCATTTCCTCTAACTGGGGGTAGTTCATCAGGCAAATCATCAGGAAATACATCAGCAAATTCTTCTAGCAAAGGAGTGAAGCGCAAATCTGTTGATACTTTATTTGATGTCGCTTCCTTTACAAAGAGAATAAATGTAGGGTTCCCTTGCTCTACCTGCTTCTCAAATTCCTTAGCAAAAAGTGATGTGAATTTTGTTATAAACAAACGCCACTCACACAAGATAAACTTAGAGCACAAATTTGTTAAAGCAACGCACCACAAATTCGAACTTCTAAGGCGAATAATTGGTAGAATTTGATTAAAGAAAAGCACCCTCACGTGAGATAAAGCTCAAAAGCACCACTCACTCCTCGAATTCTTCACAAGAATCCTCACAAATTTTTGTTTTCTTACGTGAAACAATAAACCGGAAACAATATGTGTTTTCAATAGATCTAAACTGAATTTTATTGATGTATTTTACATCCTATTTATAGCTAAACATATCACACAGTATGTGAGTATCCTAAACAAATCCTAACTACCCTAGATTTATGGTATAACAAACTAAGATTAGGATAACAAAAATCCTACTCGCTATCGGATACAATCTTGCGCACCAAGGTTGTAATCTGATTTTCTAGGATATTTTGAGAAACAAATCTAAGGACAATATTTCCTACTAACTAACTAAAGTTAACCAAGTCAAAAAACACGGAAATCACCGTTGACAACGTTGCCCAGAATCGTCCAAATCTTTCAAAAATCCCGCCATATAACTCGATATATTCTCGCTTGATTTTTGATGGACTTCCATTTTCAAGAACTTCAAGAAACCTTTTGAGCTTCAATCTTTCTTTCAAGAAACCTTCAATTCTGTGTTTCCCATGCTTGATTCCATCAACCATGAGTCATAAACTAAATAAGAAAATCACAAAACACCATATGGTAAAACCCTATCAAATGAAGTGGGAAGAAAACCCATATAGTTCAACACTCCTAAACTACTAATTATGCTTGCTTGATTTGCTTGCTTGATTTTTACGTGAGGAAGCTTGTACATGTTACCATGCACACGTAAAAATTCACCCTAGACAACCCTAAGAGTCTTGTGTCTCCATAAGCCACTAACTCTCCCATGGTTGCATCTTGTTTTCCACCTTCTATCAAACCCTCGAAGTTTTGCTCATTGATATTCGTATCATCCTCCTCTTCTTCAGAAGAGTTTTCCTCAAACCTCGAAGTTGATCATCAGGACCATAAGGATCTAAATCACCAAGTTGAAAGTAGACTGAACCCAATTCTCCTGGCATTCTAATTTATATGGCATTGTCCCCACCCTACTTATGATCTTGAACGGTCCATCACAACGAGGCATAAGCTTATTCTTTTCGTTGATTTGGAAACCTTTCCTTTCTCAAATGTAGCCAAACCAAATCCCCTTCCTTGTAAACATGTTGTGATTTGTTTTGTTGCTCTTGCCTTGTAAATATCATTGACCTTTTCAATTCGAGCCCTACTCTCGCGTGAAGTTTTTGCATGTACTCAACTTGTCTTGGCATCCTTGTGTACCAACTCCCCTTTAGGAATACTTACGAAATCAATGGTAATTTAGGGTTGATTCCATAGACATTTCGAAAGGTGATTTTTTAGTAGCATAAGTAGGTGATCTATTGTAAGCAAATTCAGCATGAGCAGCTTCAACAATCCAATCTTTTTGTTTACTAACCAAACCACGCAAAAAGAACCCCTAGGTTCGATTAGTTACCTCTGTTTGCCATCTGTTTGAGGATGATAAGATTGCTAAACAAAAGTTTCGTACCTATCAATCTCCAAAGTGACTTCCAAAGTAGCTCATGAACTTTGTGTCTCGGTCACTCACAATAGTTTTTTTGGAACCCCATGTAACCTTATGATGTCTCGAAAATACAAGTCCGCAACATTCATAGCATCGTCGTCTTGTGACATGGTGTAAAATGAGCCATCTTTGAAAACCTATCAACCACTACCATAATTGCATCCTGCCTTGTTGTCCTGGTAACCCTACAATGAAATCCATAAACATCCTCCCAAGTCCCTCTGGCACTGGCAATGGAGTGTAGTAGCCTTGATGGAAGGCCGCCTTTGCCTTTTGACAAGTAGCACTGAGCAATTATAGCTCAACATCAACAATCATCTTGGCCAATAGAAATGTTCTTGACAACTGGTTAGTGTCTTTGTAATGCCAAAATCCCAGCAATACCTCCTCCTGAGCCTCCCTTACCAATAATTCACGTATAGAACACTTAGGTATCCCAAAGATTGCCTTTGAACAAAACCCATCATGTAGCACATAGAACTCATAAAACCCTTGAAAGTTGCGCCAATAGTGGCCCAAAGACTCCACTTGCTCTAAACTGAATATCAACTCTAAACCAGTAATTTGAGTTCAAAACACCAAGCAAAGTATCCCTTCTTGACAAAGCATCAGCAAACATATAGACTTCCCCGTTTGTTTTTGAAGAGAAGTGAAAAGATTGCAAAAATTCAACCCATTTAGCATGTCTTGGATTCAACTTTTGTTGACATTATGTGCTTCAAAGCTTCATGATCAGAATGTAGTATGAAGTGATTAGGCCTTAAATAATGACTCCAATGATCCAAAGCTCAATAATGGCATAGAATTCCTTGTCATACGTAGTAATGTTCAATTTTAGCACCATTCAATTTCTCACTAAATACGCAATTGGCCTCTTCCCTTTTATTAGAACACACCAATTCCTACCACCACTTGCATCCGTCTCCACTTCAAATGGTTTAGAAAAATCTGGTAAGGCTAGTATGGGTGTTTTACAAAGCAACTCTTTATCAATTCAAAGCTTCTTGTGCCCCTTATTCCACTCAAACTTAGGTTTATCCTTCTTAATGTTTTCGGTCATAAGCCACAACAGATGAAAAAATTCTTCACAACCTCCTATAAACGAGGCTAACCCATGGAAGCACGTACTTCGTCACGTTTTTAGGTGGTTGGCCATGTTTATAGCTTCTACTTTGGATGGATCACAAAGAAACACCATCTTTGGACACAATATACCCAAGAACGTCCACTTGGTACCATAAAATAACACTTTCGAGCTAGCATAGAGTTTTTGTTCCCGTAATGTCTCAAACACACTCCTCAAATGACTTAGAGGATCATTAACACTCTTACTATACACCAGATATCATCTAAATACACTACCACAAACTTACCAATTTATGGCTTTAAAACCTCGTTCATCAACCTCATAAACGTACTAGGTGCATTAGTTAACCCAAAGGCATGACTAACCATTCAAAATAGCCCTAGCTTTGTTTAAAACATTTTTTCCACTCATCACCTTCCTTCATTCGAACTATGATAAGCCACTTCTTAATCAATTTTGAAACAATTGAGAACCATGTAATTCATCTAGCAAATCATCCAATCTAGGTATAGGAAACCTATACTTGACGGTTATATTGTTAACTGCCCTTGAATCAATGCACATTCTCCAAGTCCCATCTTTCTCAGGTACTATCAATGTAGGCACAGCACATAGACTCATGCTCTCTCTCACGTACCCCCTCTCCATTAACTCCTCAATCTGCCTTTGTATCTCCTTTGTCTCCTCTGGATTACATCTATATGCAGGCTTGTTAGGAATTTGAGACCCAGGAATAAGATCAATTTGATGTTCAATCCCTCTTATTGGTGGTAATCCTGGTGGTAACTCATTAGGAAACACATCTGAAAACTCATTCAACATAGGTTGCAAAACCCTAGGAATTTCTGGGGCTTCGTCTTGTACCTCTTTGGCTAACAACATGTAAGACATAGAACTTGTTTTCAACTCCCTTTCTAACTCCTTTCCACCCACCAACAAAACACCTTTAGAATTACCCATGCTTGTTTTAGGTTTAGAAATCATCAAGGGTTTTAATGCATATGATTTTTCATTAGGGTTCTTACGCACAATATAAACATTTGTCCTCCCATTAAACTTCACAAAACGATCATATTGCCAAGGTCTACCCAATAATATGTGACAAGCATCCATAGGACAAACATCACAAAGTACTTGATCCTCAAATTTACCAATTTTAAACGCAATCAAGGCTTGTTTGTTTACCTTAACATCACTTGTGTTGCTAAGCCAATGTAGCTTGTATGGTTGAGGATGTATCTTTGTAGGAATTGCGAGTTTTTCCACCAACAACGTAGATACTACATTTGTGCAACTTCCAGTATCTATGATTACATCACAAAGCTTGCCTTGAACATTACACCTTGTGAGAAAAATTTTATCCCTTTGACTCTCCAAAGGTTGTGCACTTTGAGATTGTAATACCCTACGTAACACCAAGGATTGGCCTTGTGTTTCTGGTTGGACTTCCTCCGTGTCTTCCTCCATATTTTCATCATTGCCATACTCTTCCTCTCCCTCATCCCCATACATCTCCTCCTCTTCTTCAAGGCTTTCCTCATCTACCCAATTTCGAGTTGTTGTGACCCTAGCATGAGGACAATCTCTTTGAATGTGACCTTGCCCTTTACACTTGAAACAAACAATGCGTGAATCACTACTTTGGGGCTTTGAAGTTGAACTCTTATCCTTGATGAAGGGTGGTTTAGTAACCTTATCAAAGTTTGGTTTTTGAGGAAAAGTATCACGCTTTTCTTTAGAATCATAGGTTTTGAAGTATGTCTTTGTTTTGCGTGCAACTTGTTTCTCAACCCTTGCTGCCACTCTACAAACTTCATCAAAGGTCCAATAAGGTTGTAATTCGACTTTCTCCCTTATATTTTCATCTAGACCAGCCACAAAACGAGCCACTTTGTGGTCCTCCTTCTCTTCTAAATCACAAATCATGATCAATTTTTCAAACTCCACAATATATTCATCAACCGTTTTTCTATCTTGTTTTAATGTATGCATCTTGATGAAATTGTTTTGTTCGAAATCTTGAGGAACAAAACGTTTCCTCATCTCCCTTTTTAATTTAGACCATGAAGAGATTTTTGATCTACCTTCTTTCCTTCTCTTTCTTTGTAAACCCTCAAGCCATAGACTTGCATAGGAAGTGAGTTTTAACTCCGCCAATTTATAGGACTTATGATCATCATATTCTTTGTAACGAAAAATCCTTTCAACTCTACGAATCCAATCTAAAAATTTTTCAGGATCCATACCTCCATTAAACTCAGGAATTTCGAGCTTAAGATTTCGATCATCATCCCTTATCTTTCCCTTACGTTTGTGCCTTGATCTTGGTTCCTCATCGTCACTAGAACTTGATGAGTATCCCTTCTTTTGTTTACGCACACTCCTCACACTTTCTTGCTCACTTGAACTTGATGATGAGCCATCCCCTTGTTTAGATTTAGTAGGAGTTTTCTTGGTAGAAGCCACTATGGTTAAGACTTCATCTAAACGAGCCTTCAACTCGTCAATCTCCCCTTGCATACGTATTTCTTTTGCTTGAGCCAAACTCAAACCCTTCGTAAATCCTTGTGGATTTTCATCTCCACCCTCTTGAGCCATGAGAATTGATAATGAACACTTGAGATTGAACGAACCTCTCAACGAAAGCACCAAAAGTGATGTGAATTTTGTTATAAACAAACGCCACTCACACAAGATAAACTTAGAGCACAAATTTGTTAAAGCAACGCACCACAAATTCGGACTTCTAAGGCGAATAATTGGTAGAATTTGATTAAAGCAAAGCACCCTCACGTGAGATAAAGCTCAAAAGCACCACTCACTCCTCGAATTCTTCACAAGAATCCTCACAAATTTTTGTTTTCTTACGTGAAACAATAAACCGGAAACAATATGTGTTTTCAATAGATCTAAACTGAATTTTATTGATGTATTTTACATCCTATTTATAGCTAAACATATCACACAATATGTGAGTATCCTAAACAAATCCTAACTACCCTAGATTTATGGTATAACAAACTAAGATTAGGATAACAAAAATCCTACTCGCTATCGGATACAATCTTGCGCACCAAGGTTGTAATCTGATTTTCTAGGATATTTTGAGAAACAAATCTAAGGACAATATTTCCTACTAACTAACTAAAGTTAACCAAGTCAAACAACACGGAAATCACCGTTGACAACGTTGCCCAGAATCGTCCAAATCTTTCAAAAATCCCGCCATATAACTCGATATATTCTCGCTTGATTTTTGATGGACTTCCATTTTCAAGAACTTCAAGAAACCCTTTGAGCTTCAATCTTTATTTCAAGAAACCTTCAATTCTGTGTTTTCCATGCTTGATTCCATCAACNCTGTGTTTCCCATGCTTGATTCCATCAACCATGAGTCATAAACTAAATAAGAAAATCACAAAACACCATATGGTAAAACCCTATCAAATGAAGTGGGAAGAAAACCCATATAGCTCAACACTCCTAAACTACTAATTATGCTTGCTTGATTTTTACGTGAGGAAGCTTGTACATGGTACCATGCACACGTAAAAATTCACCCTAGCCAACCCTAAGAGTCTTGTGTCTCCATAAGCCACTAACTCTCCCATGGTTGCATCTTGTTTTCCACCTTCTATCAAACCCTCGAAGTTTTGCTCATTGATATTCGTATCAAAAAGGAATAAATTGGTTTGTTTCTGGTCCTTTCCTGAAGATCGAGTCAATGGTAGGAGATTGATTCGTTTCTTATCTTTCAAAACTGAGTATACATTCTATTCTCCATTGTGTTACACCTTCCTATCATATTGCCATGGTCTTCCTAGGAGCAATTGGCACGCAGTCATAGGCACAACATCACACCACAATTTGTCATTGTATAGTCCAATTGTAAAATTGATCAGTGGTTGTTTCTTTAATTCAATTCCTTTTGTGTCATCAAGCCAATTCAATTTATAAGGACTATTATGGTCTCTTTGTGTCAATTTCAACCTCTTTACTAGATCTTTTGATGCTACATTTGTGCAGGATCCACTGTCAATGATTAAATTGCATAGATAGGGACCAATTTTGCAGACACTATGAAATAGACTTTCCCTCTACGTTACATGTGGTTCCACTGCTGAATGCAATGCTCTTCTAACTACAAAAACTTTGCCACCCTGTAACAATGGAGGTTGATTCACAGTTTCTAGGGTGTCTTCATCATCTTCAACCACAATCTGGTAAAGTTCTTCCTCAGTTGCTCATAATGTGGCTTGTTCCATAGCCAATGTACGTTTTGTGGTACAAGCAGAAGCAATGTGACCATAACCTTGACATTTAAAGACATCTCCTGCTTTCTTCATATTCTGCCTTAGAAACCACGTTTTTTGGTTTGTCCCCTGAGGAGCTAGGATTTGTAGGTACTTGGTTTATTTGTGGTGTATGATTTGCTTTTGCATTTTTATCTGGAGGAGTGGTTTTTGATCTACCAGTGAAAGGCACGAAATTTCGTGTGGTGTCCCCTTTCATGCGTCTTTCCACCTTTAAAGCTAATTTGCAGAGATCATCAATAGTATGATATTGAGCCAGATCGAGCTCCATATCAATATTTTTGTTCAAGCCTTTCAAAAATCTTACCATCTTCATGTGTTCTCTTTCCTCCAAATCACAAAGCAAAGATAACCTTTCAAACTGATATGAAACAAGGTGATAACTTCGAAGGTTTGATAATGGCATCTAAGAATGATGCAAGTATGGGAGAAATAATGGCCTATGGGGATTCAAGGCTTTTGGGATCTTCTAAGACATCATCATGGGTGTGTATGGTGACACACAAAAATACTTGATCATTGTAGCAAAGGAAAGAATGGTGGAATTAGGGGAATAAGATGGTTTTGCCTATGACTTTTTCCCACTTCACTTGATAGGGTTTTCTCATTTTAGGCATTGAGCCTTTTATTTCTTGAAGTGTCTTAATCATCATTTACAACCTTATACACATGGAAAATGACTTCTTGAAGGTTTCTTGATTAAAAGATCGAATCTTGAAAGGTTTCTTGAAGATTTGAAGAAAAAACGCAAAAATGGCGCAAAATTGGACGATTGCACTTTGCGTCAATTATGACGATTTTTGGGGGATTTGGGTATGTCATATTGTTGTGTAGATCTGGTTGTAATTTGTTGATTATCTTGATTAGCAAGGTAAGAATAAGTTTGTTATGATATTATTTTGTTTAGATATGGTTTGTTAGGATATTTTAGCAAGTTGCATGACATGCAGTGATGATGTGGCATTCTTATATTGTGAGTCATCGATGAGTCACTAGATTAGGGTGATTTTTCCTAATGTTATGCGTGTATTTTAGCTTTGTTTAGTTAGGATTTTGTTGATGCTTA
This sequence comes from Suaeda aralocaspica, assembly GCA_016808085.1. Classification (NCBI taxonomy): domain Eukaryota; kingdom Viridiplantae; phylum Streptophyta; class Magnoliopsida; order Caryophyllales; family Amaranthaceae; genus Suaeda; species Suaeda aralocaspica. The sequence continues at coordinate 71,174 of PYUH01000346.1, read as the reverse complement.
TAACTATAAATAATCTCAACATTGACTTGTAAAAATCATATTAGAACATTCAATAAAACATTACTGTTTTGAGTTTGTTTGTTTTCTACAAAACAAACCGAAGAAATTTTCGAGTGTGGAAAATTTAGAACGTCTTGAAAGGGTTGGTGCTTAGGCTTTAGACTCTTGTGAGGATAATTTTTGGAATTGAGGGTGCATAACTTTAATCAATTCATAAAATTATTCGATATAGATCGATTTTCTTGGTGCTTAGCCTTAGAGAAAACCGAACTAAGATTCTATCATTGTGAGGGCCGATCTATTTATCAATATTCACATCAACTTTTGGTGCTCTCGTTGAGAGGACATTAATCCTCAAGGTTATTGGTATCAGTTTCATTGTTGAAACAAAAGTAATCATGTCAGTTGATGAAGTGTGACATTCTTAGGGTACATTGTTTCTAAGGATGGTGTTTAGTTGATCCTTCGGAAGTAGAATCTATTAAATCATGGCCAGTTCCAAAATCTGTGACTGAAGTGCGTGCTTTTCATGGTTTAGGTTCTTTCTATAAAAAATTTGTGAAGAATTTCTCTTCTATAGTAGCACCTATGACCGAGTGCATTAAGAAGAACAAGGAGAAGTTTGAATGGACCAAAGATGCACAAAAGGGATTCGAATTGGTGAAAAAATTGCTTTGTCAAGCTCCTATATTATCTTTGCCAGATTATTTTAACCTTTTGAAGTTGAGATAAATGCTAGTGGCATGGGGATTAGTGCAGTGTTGGTTCAAGGTAAGCGACCTATATTTTGTTTCAGTGAGGAATTGAACGGAGCAAGGTTGAACTACTCTACCTATGATAAGGAATTCTATGCTATTGTTCGAGCATTAGATCATTGGAGTCATTATATGCCTCCATGTCACTTTATATTGCATTCTAATCATGAGGCTCTGAAGCATATCAATGGCCAACATAAACTAAATCCAAGACATGCTAAATGGGTTGAATGTTTGGAGTCTTTTCACTTTTCATCAAAGTACAAAGAAGGCAAATCTAATGTGGTTTATGATGCTCTATCAAGGAGGTATGTTTTAATTGGTGTTCTTAATTTCAATTTGCTTGGTTTGGAGTTGATTACACAATATTACAAGCAAGATGGAGATTTTGGTCTTATCTATTCACAAATTACGAAGGGTTCAATGGGATCTTATGTGCTACATGATGGATTCTTATTCAAAGGGAATCTACTTTGCATCCCTAAGTGCAGTATTCGTGAAATGCTCGTCAGAGAGTCGCATGGGGGTGGAATTGCAGGTCACTTTGGTATTACAAAAACATTGACCATGTTGCAGGAGCATTTCTATTGGCCTAGAATGACTGCTGATGTTGAAGCAGTAATATCACAGTGTGCTTTTTGTCAACAAGCCAAGGCATCCTACCCTCAGGGATTCTACACACCATTGCAAGTGCCAGAAGCCCCTCAGGATGATATTTCTATGGATTTTATAGTTGGTTTGCCTAGAATTGCAAGGCAAAAGGATGCTATAATGGTTGTAGTTGACAAGTTTTCGAAGATGGCTCACTTCATACCTTGCCACAAGACTGATGATGCTGTCAACGTTGCAGAATTGTATTTTCGAGACATTGTGAGGTTACATGGAGTTTTCAAAACAATTGTAAGTGACAGGGACACAAAATTCTTGAGTAATTTCTGGAAATCATTGTGGCGTTTGATAGGCACGAAATTACTCTTCAGTACTTCTTATCATCCAAAAACAAATGGTCAAACCGAAGTCACAAACTGAACACTAGCCGTTCTACTTCGTGGTTTGGTAAGCAAGACACAAAAGGATTGGGACTTGAAATTAGCTCATGTAGAGTTTGCGTATAATCGTTCACCTACATATGCAACTAAGCATTCACCTTTTGAAGTTGTTTCTGGAGTCAATCCCAAGCTGCCTATTGATTTAGTGGCTATTCCCAAAGGTGAGCTCGTTCATAAAGATGCTTTAGCTAAAATTAAATATATGCAGAAGTTACATGCACAGGTTAAAGAAAGGATTGAGCATGTGAGTGATATCTACAAGACAAGAGCTAACAAGCATTAAATCAAACACACATACAAGGAAGGAGATTTGGTATGGTTACTGATGTGGATTTTTAGTAGTATTCGTAAATACAACCTCAAATTCACGTTTTGTTTATCAAGTAAACTCTCCACTCGTGGATAAATTTAATTGAAGGCTAATTAATTAATACACTCCTATAATTAATTTAACTAGGATATATATTTGTTTATCACCCTTGACACACAAATTTATGAAGAAAATTCGAACAAACCCTCTTGCGCAAATTTCTGCGAAATTCAACGAAGTGATCTTTTATTTTCAATGAGAAAAACTTAATTAATTACATCCTATTGTTGATATTATTTATAGGTATAATCAAAGCCAAAATCCTAACTAGAAACAACAAAAGAAACACGCATAAACTAGGATAATAAATCCTACTTGTCCAACTAAAGTAAAGATAAGATTGCCACATCATCATGCAACTTGCACTTTGATCTTATCTTTCCTAACAAACTCTAACTAACTAACTAATCAATAAATTATCCTAACAACTTGACTAAATAATTAATAAATAAGATAATCATCAGAAATTATCCTAAAACCCACGAAAATATCTTGGTGCCCAAGATGTCCAAAATTCACACAAATTCTCGCCACAAAGAACCGTCAATTTTTGCGCAACTTCCAACATTCTTTAAGAACTTCAAGAAATGCTTCAAGATTCAATCTTTTAATCAAGAAACCTTCAAGAAACTATTCTTCATGTCTTTTAGCATATTTATGATGATCAAGACTCCACAAGAACTAATAATAATAATGTCCAAAATGAGAAAACCTTATCAAGTGAAATGGGAAAACTCATGGACCAAACCAACTTGTTCCCTGTAACCACCATGTGTTTCCATCCTGTGATTTCACTAGTTATAGTTATTATCACTTAACTTAACTAATGGCTCACTCCACCAGTGACAAAAATATTAATGATCATCATTCACATGTGTTGGCTAGGAAGCCACCACCAATATCCGCATTGTCAACTTTAATCATTGTCACCCATACATGTGATTTATCTTTCTCAAACCCAATAGGATTTATTAATAGGTTGATTGGCTCATCCACTATTGGTGTATCACAGATATTCAAATTCACATCATTCTCCCCTGGTTGAAAAGAGAATTTGCCCTCAAATTCACATCATCATAGTATGGTGAGGGATCCCCAATTTTGAAAGTAGCTGATGTGGATTTAACGGAGTACTCGCAAATACACCCTTAAATTCACGTTTGTTTTATCAATCAAACTCTCCACTCCTGGATTATTTAATTGAAGGCTACTTAATTATTACACTCCAGTAATTATTTAACTAGGATCTAAATTTGTTTATCACTCTTGACTCACAAATTTATGAAGAAAATTCGAACAAAAATACTTGCACAAATTTCCGTAAAAAATTCAAGCAATTAAACTTTTATTTTCAATGATAAAAAACTTAATTACTTACATCCTATTGTTGAGATTATTTATAGGTATAATCAACAACAAAATCCTAACTAGAATCAACAAAAGAATCACGCATAAACTAGGAAAATAAATCCTACTTGTGCAACTAAACTAAACATAAGATTGCCACATCATCATGCAACTTGCACTTTGATCTTATCTTTCCTAACAAACTCTAACAAATTAACTAATCAAGAAATTATCCTAACAACTTCACTAAATAATTAATAAACAAGATAATCATCAGAAATTATGCTAAAATTACAAAATCTTGATGATGCCCAAGAACCACAAAAATCGTCCAAAATCACGCCAATGTTGCTTCGTCAATTTTTGCGCCACTTTTCAAAATTTCCAAGAAACTTCAAGAAATGCTTCAAGATTCAATCTTTTAATCAAGAAACATTCAAGAAATCATTCTTCATGTCTTTTCGCATATTTCTGATGATCAAGACTCCACAAGAAAAAATAATAATAATGTCCAAAATGAGAAAACCCTATCAAGTGAAATGGGAAAAACTCATGGACCAAACCAACTTATTCCCTGCAACCACCATGTGTTTCCATCCTGTTATTTCACTAGTTATAGTTATTATCACTTAACTTAACTAATGGCTCACTCCACCAGTGACAACAATATTAATGATCATCATCCAAATGTGTTGGCTAGGAATCTATCACCATTGTCAGTGCTTACCACATTATTTACCATTGTCACCCATACCTGTGATTTATCCTTAACAAAACCAATGGGATTTATTATTAGGCTAATTGGCTCATCCACTGTTGCTGTTTCATCACAAATATACAAATTTGCATCATTCTCCCCTGGTTGAAAAGAATTTTTCCTCAAATTCACGTCATCCCAACATGGAATAAGTGAATCACCACTTGTGCATTTTTTTATTTGCAATATAAGCCATATCCAAACATTGAACAAACTGATTATGATAATCACCTTATTTACCCTCATTGATTCTTGATCATTCTCCCCTCCTTTAAAAAAAATACGACCTCGAATTTTTTCTTTTGTAGAGAACAACTTTGAACATATGAGAACAACTTTGAATTGTATCATCTTGTGTGGCGTTATTGAAATGACAAAGTACTCCTTTGGGGATTTCCAATACCAAGAGAATTTTCAAACAAAGGTGGTGTTGAATAAATCATATCATCAAAAGCATCTTCAATAACTTTCGTTTCATGCTCCAATATATCCCAATTTTGTGAAAAATCAATTAGTGTCGATTCCTGAGATGGCTTGCGAACTTCAATCTCGTCGTTGTGATGTAATTCTTCAACATCTTGCAAAACCTTATTGGCAGGATCCTCGAGTTCTTCATTCACTATAACATCTTCCAATGATAACATTGTGTCAAACTCATGAATACGATGGAGAACTCTAGATTTGTCCATAATAAATGGTTTTGACTATTCTTCTTGTAATTCTTCCAATAATAGTTCTAAATGTAGCTCCAAAGAAATTTCCACATTGTTAACACATTGACTCCTTACATGGCCAAACCCTTGACACTTAGAGCAATCTGGTTTGTTTCCAAGGAGAAAATATGAGAGCAAGTCTTGTGCAGACACTTTGTTGCTATTCCAATCCATCATCTAAAACTATCCAAAATTTTGGATGAAAACATGAAGACAAAAACCCTTCCTAAATAACTCGTTTATGGCTGATTTTTTGTGGAGAACTTCCCCTATATGTATACTACACTCGACCAAATTTTCATGCAGAGAATCTTAGCCAAACTTTCTCCGTGAAATTTGCGCTAAAAACAGTCCAATAAATACGATTTCAAAACGATTCTTCCTCAAATATTTTGATTCTGAGATGTTATATGTGAAAAGTAGACTCAAAAGTAACCAATTTGAAAAAACGAATCAATTAAAAATCCATTGTAACGAAGGAGAACCAGCCACTTTAATTCTTCCCTCGAAACTGGAAAAACGGACGAAGTGAAATCAATTAACCTAGGATGGTGAAAAATTAAGAAATTCTTCAAAACCCTGAAATCTGTTACCAAATTGATGTGGATTTTAAGTAGTATTCGCAAATACTACCTAAAATTCACGTGTTGTTGATCAATCAAACTCTCCACTCCTGGATTATTTAATTGAAGGCTAATTAATTAATACACTCCTGTAATTAATTAACCAGGATATAAATTTGTTTATCACTCTTGACTCACAAATTTATGAAGAAAATTCGAACAAAAATACTTGCGCAAATTTCCGTAACAAATTCAAGCAATTGAACTTTTATTTTCAATAAGAAAAAACTTAATTAATTACACCCTATTGTTGAGATTATTTATAGGTATAATCGAAAACAAAATTCTAACTAGAATCAACAAAAGAATCACGCATAAACTAGGAAAGTAAATCCTACTTGTGCAACTAAAGTAAAGATAAGATTGTCACATCATCATGCAACTTGCACTTTGATCTTATCTTTCCTAACAAACTTTAACTAATTAACTAATCAAGAAATTATCCTAACAACTTCACTAAATAATTAATAAACAAGATAATCATCAGAAATTACACCAAAATTATGAAATCTTGAAGATGCCCAAGAACCACAAAAATCGTCCAAAATCACGCCAATGTTGCTTCGTCAATTTTTGCACCACTTTTCAAGATTTCCAAGAAACTTCAAGAAATGCTTTAAGATTCAATCTTTTAATCAAGAAACTTTCAAGAAACCATTCTTCATGTCTTTTAGCATATTTCTGATGATCAAGACACCACAGGAAAGAATAATAATAATGTGCAAAATGAGAAAACCCTATCAAGTGAAATGGGAAAACCTCATAGACTAAACCAACTTGTTCCCTGTAACCACCATGTGTTTCCATCCTATGATTTCAATAGTTATAGTTATTATCACTTAACTTAACTAATGACTTATTCCACCAGTGACAACAATATTAATGATCATCATCCAAATGTGTTGGCTAGGAAGCCATCACCATTGTCACTGCTTACCACATTATTTACCATTCTCACCCATACCTGTGATTTATCCTTAACAAAACCAATGGGATTTATTATTAGGCTAATTGGCTCATCCACTGTTGGTGTTTCATCACAGATATTCAAATTCGCATCAGTAGCTCTCACAGTACCATACTCATCGGGCAAATCAATTTTATAGGCATTATCTCCATATGCTTCAACTACCTCAAAAGGACCATCAATTCTAGGCATCAAATTATTCTTCCTTTTAGGAGGAAAACGTTCCTTTCGGAGATGTACCCATGCCAAATCACCATGTTTGAAAACATGCTGAGTTCTTTTCTTGTTGGACCGCCTCCCGTAGATTTCATTCATCTTAGAAATCTTCTTCTTAACTGCTTACACGTTTTATTGAAGATTTCCACCCTCTTTTGCGCATCTACATGTATCTCATCTCTTGCCAAAGGAATCAGATCAATGGGCATATATGGATTAATCCCATACACAATTTCGAATGGGGAATGTCCTGTGGTGGATGAAACAACCCTGTTATAAGAAAATTCAGCATGACATAGGCACACATCCCAATCCTTTTGTGTCTTACTCACAAGCCCACGTAATAAGGTGCCCAATGTTCTTTTGTAACTTCGGTCTTCCCATCTGTTTGGGGGTGATGAGAAGTACTAAAAAGTAGCTTGGTACCAACCATCTTCCACAAACTTTTCCAAAAGTGACTCAAAACTTTCGAATCCCTGTCACTCAGAACACTTCTGGGAATTCCATAAAGCTTCACAATCTCTTTAAAGTATAGATCAACAACATGTTGGGCATCATCAGTTTTATTCATGGCCACGAAATGCGCCATCTTTGAGAATTTGTCAACCACTACCATTATAGAATCACCTCCCCTCTGTGTCCTTGGTAGACCAATAATAAAATCCATACTGACACTATCCCAGGGTGTATCAGGAACTGGTAATGGAGTGTAGAGCCCTTTGCCAAAAGTAGATTTTGCCCTTTGACATGTAGCACACCTGGAAACCACCGATTGAATATCACTCAACATTTTAGGCCAATAAAAATATTCACTCACCATATCATAAGTCTTGTGAATCCCAAAATGTCCAGCAAGTACGCCACTATGATCCTCCCGTATCAGTAATTCACGAAATCCACTTTTGGGGATGCACAGTTTGTTGTTCCTGAATAAGAAACCATCCTGAATGCTGTAGCTTCTGGAGGGATGTTGAAATTCTGTAGCAAAATATGAATCACTTGCATATAATTCTATTAAGTGCTCAAATCCTAAAGCTCTGTTGCCAACCACAGCAAGTACATATGCTCTCCTTGACAATGCATCAGCTACCACATTATCCTTGCCTTCTTTTTACCTGGCTGAAAAAGTGAAAGATTGGAGAAATTCTACCCACTTGGCATGTCTGTGGTTGAGCTTCTGTTGACCATTAATATACTTCAAAGCTTCATGATCTGGATGCAAAATAAATGGCTTTGGGCGCAAACAATGAGACCAATGATCAAGTGCTCGAACAATGGCATAAAATTCACGATCATAATTAGAGTAATTCAGTTTGGCGCCACTCAGCTTCTCACTGAAGTATGAAACAGACTTCCTTTCATGAATTAGTACTGCCCCAATGTCTATACCACTTGCATCACATTCAACCTCAAACAGTTTATCAAAATCAGGCAACACCAGAATTGGTGCTTTGCAAAGTCTCTCTTTCACCTCATTGAAGGCTTCCTCTACTCGTTGGTTCCATTTGAATTCTCCATTTTCATCAATTCAGTAATTGGAGCCATGATAGTAGAGAAATTTTGGAATGAATCTCCGATAGAATGATGCTAGACCATGAAAACTCCTGACTTCATGAACATTGGTAGGTATCTTCCAAGTTTTAATAGCTTCAACTTTAGATGGATCTACCATAATACCTGCGCCACTTACAATGTACCCCATGAAAACAATCTTTACCTGTAAGAAGTCACACTTTTCGAGTTTTCCATAAAGTTTCTGCTCACGTAACTTTGCAAATAGTTGCCTTAGATGGTTTAGATGTTCATGATTGTCTTTGCTGTAAACAAGAATATCATCTAGATAGACAACAATGAATTTGTTCAGAAACGGTCTTAATACCTCATTCATCAATCTCATAAACGAACTTGGTGCATTGCATAGACTAAGAGGCATCACCAACCACTCATAAAGACCTTTTTTAGTCTTAAAAGCAGTCTTCGATTCATCCCCGTCTCGAATTCTCATCTGATGATAACCACTTCTCAGATCTATTTTCGAAAATATACTTGCACCATGCAATTCATCTAACATATCCTCAAGTCTGGGCATAGGAAATCTGTACTTGATGGTTATGTTATTCACTGCCCTAGAGTCAATACACATTCTCCAAAAGCCATCTTTTTTCGGCACCAGCAAGGCCGAAACTGCACATGGACTCATTACCTCTCGAACTAACCCCTTCTGCATTAATTCATCAATCTGGCGTTGTAGTTCTTTCGATGCTTCAGGGTCACATCTGTATGCACGTTTATTAGGAATTGGTGCGCCAGGTATGAAATCAATTGCATGTTCAATTCATCTGATTGGGGGTAGTTCATCAGGCAATTCATCAGGAAATACGTCGACAAATTCCTCTAGTAAAGGTGTGAGGAGCAAATCAGATGATATTTTATTTGATGTTGCTTCCTTTACAAAAAGAATAAATGCAGGGTTCCCTTGCTCCACTTCTTTCTCAAATTCCTTAACAGAAAGGAATAGATTTGTTTGAGTCTGGACTTTTCCTGTAGATGGAGTCAATGGTAGGAGATTGATTAGTTTCCTATCCTTTAGAACTGTATATACATTCGATTCTCTAATGTGTTGGACCTTCCTATCATATTGCCAGGGTCTTCGTAGGAGAAATTGGCACGCAGTCATAGGCACAACATCACACCATAATTCGTCATTGTACAGGCCAATGGTGAAATTTATCAATGCTTGCTTCCTTACTTCAATTCCTTTAGTATCATCAAGCCAATTCAACTTATAAGGACTGGTATGGTCTCTCTGTGTCAATTTGAATCTCTTCACCAGGTCTTTGAATGCTACATTGGTGCAAGATCCACTGTCAATGATCAAATTGCAAAGGTAGAGACCAATTTTGCAGACACTATGAAATAGACTCTCCCTCTGAGTTGCATGTGGTTCCACAGTTGAATGCAATACTCTCCTAACCATAAAGGCTTCGCCACCTTGACTTAATGGGGGTTGGTTCACAGTTTCTTGGGTGTTATCATCATAATCCTCCCCTCTCTGGTTTTGAATGATGTCTTCATCATCTTCAACCACAATCTGGTAAATTTCTTCCTCAGTTGCCCATAACTTGGCTTGCTCCATAGCAAACTTGCGTTTGGAGGTACAATTAGAAGCAATATGACCTTGACCTTGACATTTAAAACATCTCCTACGGTATTCATATTCTGCTTTAGAAACCACTTTCTTTGGTTTTTCTCCAGAAGAGCTTGGTGTTGCAAATGTTTGTGATGGTTGTGGTGGTTGATTTGCTTTGGCGTTAGTATGCTGAGGAGTGTAGGGTGTTTTACCAGTAGTAGGCACGAAATTTCGTGTGGTGTCCCCCTTGATACGCTTTTCCACTTTTAAAGCCAACTTGCAAAGATCATCAAAGGTATGATATTGAGCCAGATCAAGTTCTTTATCAATATTTCTGTTCAATCCCTTCAAAAATCTCGCCATTTTCTTGTGTTCCCTTTCCTCTAAATCACAAAGCAAAGATAACCTTTCAAACTCTGCAATATAATCTCGCACACTAATAGTGCCTTGATATAGAGAAGTCAACTTGGCATAATTTTGCTGATCAAAATCAAAAGGTACATATTTGTCACGCAACTTCTTTATCAATCCGACATAAGCAATCTTAAAGGTCTTTCAATCATCAAAACCTTTATCTTCAGCAATCTTTTCCACTTGTCGTTCCTATTCAAGATAGTCATCTGGGGAACCTTGGCCGGTGAAGTCATCAAGTTTAAACGATCATCAAACTTTTGCTTTCCTTTTGAACATCTTTTAGGGGAGTTAGAAGAAGAAGACGAGTGTGAATCTGCTTCATCATCATCATCACCATGAAAATAGTGGATGGATTGAGGATGAAGTTTTCGTTACGATTGTTGAGCCAAACAATCAATTCGAACAGTATCTTGCTTTTGTCTCACGTCCATAGCCTCTAGTTTTGCCATCATGTCTTGAATAAGTTGTGTCAAACTTGAACCTCCCATGTTGGATCGAAAAAAACCTTGAAATCTGATACCAAATTGATGTGGATTTTTATTAGTACTCGCAAATACAACCTCAAATTCACGTTTTGTTTATCAATTAAACTCTCCACTCCATGGTAAATTTAATTGAAGGCTAATTAATTAATACACTCCTGTAATTAATTAACTAGGATCTAAATTTGTTTATCACTCTTGACTCACAAATTTATGAAGAAAATTCGAACAAACCCTTTTGAGCAAATTTCTGTGAAATTCAACGAAGTGAACTTTTATTTTCAATGAGAAAAACTTAATTAATTACATCCTATTGTTGAGATTAGTTATATGTATAATCAACAACAAAATCCTAACTAGAAACAACAAAAGAAACACGCATAAACTAGGGAAATAAATCCTACTTGTGCAACTAAACTAAAGTTAAGATTGTCACATCATCATGCAACTTATTTAGTTAGTTAGAGTTTGTTAGGAAAGATAAGATCAAAGTGCAAGTTGCATGATGATGTAGCAATCTTATCTTTAGTTTGTTATGCAAATTGCACACAAGTAGGATTTATTTGCCTATCTTGTGCGTGTTTCTTATGTAGATTTTAGTTAGGATTTTTTTGTTGGTTATACCTATAAATAATCTCAACAATAGGATGTAACTAATTAAGTTTTTATTCACAAAAAAATAGAAAAATACACTAGTTGCGTCAATTTTTTATGCGTGACTATTTTGTTCCTAACTTTGTGATTTTGGATTGAATTACATTGTTAGAAGCCTAATTAGTTATTCTCTGGATTGGTTTAATTAATTAGCATTCAATCAAAGTTATTTGGATTTGATAACTAAGGTTAAATATTTTCGTGAGTTTTGACTGTTATTTGCAAGTACCACTTAAAACCCATATCAATTTGGTATCAGATTTCACGTTTTTGATTACTTATGGCAGAGAGGAGTTTCTTGAGGCTACTAAAAACTTCCAAAGGGTTGTGCTCGAAAAATTACAAGCCTTGGAGTTAGGGCATAAACAAGAAAAGGCAAAGATCGACGCCCTTATTCGTCAATCTCAACGACAAAACGACCCTAATAGCATTTATTACAAAGGGAAGGGAAGTGACAAGGAGGATGATGATGATGGTGACCCATCTTCGTCAGATTCAACCCTTGACTCCAGGAAGAAGCCTAAACAAAAGTCTACATTGGATGATCGAGGCATTAAACTTGATGATTTCCATGGCCAAGGTACTCTAGAGGATTACTTAGAAAGGGAACGTCAAGCTGAGAAAATTGCGGAATATAAGGGCTTTGATGACCGAAAAACCTTCAAGATTGCATATATTCGCCTTGTGAAGAGTGCAGGGTTATGGTATGAGGGCTTGAAGGCCAAGAGGCTACGTCAAAACAAGGCAAAAATCACTTCATGGGTGGAGTTGCGTGCAAAGATGCGTGACAAGTATGTCCCAATTGATTTTGAGCAACAAAATTACATCAAACTAACTTCTTTATACCAAGGATCTATGAGTGTTAATGAATATATTGCTGAATTTGAGAAGTTAGCATTGTTATGTGACCTTCAAGAGAAGGAAAGCATGAAAATTGCACGAATTTTAAAGGGACTAAATCGTTCCATTGAACGAGAGTTGGATTTGGTGCAATATGTTAATTTTAATGATTTGTGTAAGAAGGCATTGAAAGTAGAGAAGCGTTCCAAGGAGGATGGCAAGAAGCCATATGTGCCGTTTACCAAACCTACCTATTCTACTTCATTGAACAAAGAATCAACAAAGCCACAACACCCTAATCCCACGCCATCTAATGAAAAACCTAAGGAGGTTTTGTCTAAGGCCGAATATGAGGAGAGGCGACGTTGTTTTAAGTGTCAAGGCTATGGACACATTGCTTCTAATTGCACAATGAAACGTCAACTACACATTGATGTTGTTCGTTTATGGGAGAAAGAAGAGGAGTTTGACATTATATGTGCTGAGGACACACATCAAAGTGAGACGGGGGAGGATAGTGGAGAAGATTGTTACAAACAACCACCACTCAATGAGGAAGATGGCCAATTGTTCATGATTAGAAGGGCTTTGCATGTAGAAGCCTCGCCAAACAAAGACCAAAGAGAGAATTTGTTCCACACTCGCTGCAAAATAGGAGGGTTTCTATGTACGTTGATTATTGATAGTGGATCATGCACAAACGTGGCTTCTAAGGAGCTTGTTGATCGTTTGAAACTTCCTCAACGACTCCATGCTCGTCCATATAAGCTTAATTGGCTTGATGACACAAAAGGGATTAAGGTAAGGAAACAAGATCTTGTTTCTTTTGATATTGGCAAGTATATTGATGAATTATGGTGTGATGTGGTGCCTATCAGCGCTTGTCAAGTACTTTTGGGAAGACCATGGCAATTTGATAGACAAGTGAAGCATGATGGTGAATCTAATGTATATTCGGTCCTTTGTGGAAAGAAAAGGATTGATTTGTTGCCATTATCTCCAAAAGAGACAAAGGAGAATCACGCAAACTCTAAACCTCAAAATACGAAGTCTAGCTCGTTTCTAATAGGAAAAGAACTTGAGCAAGAGGCTGAGCAAGGCATTCCTATGTACATACTTGTGGTTAAGGAAATTGCAAAGGAGTCTAAGGTGCAGGATGGACAATTACAAACTCTTGAACAAGTTCCATGATGTATTTCCGGAAGAGTTGCCAAATGAGTTACCACCTATTCGAGGGATAGAACATGCTATTGATTTTATTCCTGGGACGCCAACTCCAAATAATCCTGCTTATAGGTGTGATCCTGAGGCATCTAAGGAGTTACAGAGGCAAATTGACGAGTTGTTGGAGAAGGGGTTGGTTCGTGAAAGCATGAGTCCTTGTGCAGTTCCAGCTCTCCTTGTTCCAAAGAAGGATGGTAAATGGCGCATGTGTATTGATTCTCGAGCAGTAAATAACATCACTATTAAATATAGATTCCCTATGCCTAGATTGGAAGACATGTTGGATGAGTTACATGGTGCTACGATCTTTTCGAAGATTGATTTGAGAAGTGGTTATCATCAGATGCGCATTAGAGAAGGAGATGAATGGAAAACGGCTTTCAAAACCAAACAAGGTCTCTATGAGTGGCTAGTAATGCCTTTTGGGTTGTGTAATGCTCCAACCTCGTTTATGAGACTTATGAATGAGGTGCTACGTCCTTTATTAAACAAGTTTATTGTTGTTTATCTTGATGATATACTTGTCTATAGTTCCAACATTCATGAACATCTAGGGCATTTACGGTTGTTGTTTGATAAGTTGCGTGAACAAAAGCTCTATGGAAAGCTTGATAAATGTGATTTCATGCAAGACAAGATCGTTTTTCTAGGATATATTGTTAGTGGAGAAGGTGTTATGGTTGATCCATCCAAGGTAGAGGCGATTATGTTTTGGAAAACTCCATCAAACATACATGAGGTGCGTAGTTCATAGATTGACTTCGTTCTACAGAAGGTTCATCCAGAACTTTTCTACCATCATGGCCACTGTTACTGAGCTCATGAAGAAAGGAGAATTTGATGTAAATTTTCGTGTAACAAAAACTCACAAGGGATAATACTAAATTTTCGAACCTATAAAGACCTAGTCACCAAGATTCTCAAATTTAGGTTGATTAATTCGTCCTTTGATTAAAGCCTAAGCACCCTCAAAGCTACTGAATAATCTGCACAAGAGTATAAAGAATTTAATCACCAACTCTCAATTTTCGGAATTTTGTTTTTAAGTAAACAACAAACTTTTTATTCAATTGAAACTTAATTAATGACATCCTAATGTTGAGACTATTTATAGGTATAATCATCAACAAAATCCTAACTAAAATAGACTAAAAAAATCATCCTAAGACTAGGAAATTTTGGCCCTCTTGTGCCACTTGCACAAGTTGCACAACAAACTCAAGATAAGATTGCCACATCATCATGTAAGTTGCACTTGACCTTATCATCCCTAACAAACTCTAATTAACTAACAACTCAAGAAAATATCCTAACAACTTATCTAACTAACTAATTTACAAGATCATCATCAGATTTTGGACTAAATTTACGCCACTTTGCTTGGTGCCCAAGAATCAAGAAAATCGTCTAATCACGCCCCTTTGCTTCGTCAAATTTGTGCCTATTTTTCAACATTTTCAAGAACTTCAAGAAATGCTTCAAGATCCAATCTTTTAATCAAGAAACCTTCAAGAATTTGTCTCCCATGCATTTTAGCGTAATTATGATGATCAAGACTCACCAAGAAATAAAGACTCAAAGCCTGAAATGAGAAAAACCCTGTGGGAAAAAAAACTCATAGGCAAAAACCAACTTGTTCCCCAAATCCACCATTCTTGCCTTGATTTGCGTGTCATATTATTGACATGTGACCATGCACACGGAAATCCCTACTCTTGATGCACCCATATGGTTGATATTTCCATAAGCAATTATTTTACCTATGGATGCATCCCTGACATTGCCATTATTGATATCACCATTGATATCACCATCTTCGAAGTCGATTGATTGATCACTCTTGTCATTATCACTGGTGCTTGTATCATCCTCCCCTTCATCAAAAGAGTTTGACCTCAAACTTAGAAGTTGTTCATCAGGTATAAATGGAGATAGATCACCAATGTTAAAAGTAGCATGAACTCCATATTCACCTGGTAGTTCAAGTTGATAAGCATTATCACCAACTTTCTTCAAAATTTTGAATGGCCCATCACATCTTGGCATCAATTTATTTTTCCTGTGGTTAGGAAACCTTTCCTTAATGAGATGTAGCCAAACCAAATCTCCTTCTTGAAACTTGCGTGGGTGTCTGTGCTTATTAGCTTGCTTTTTATATTGATCATTCACCTTTTCAATTCTTGCTCTGAACTGTGCATGTAATTTCTGCATATATTCAATCTTATCCAAGGCAGTCTTATGAACTAACTCACCTTTAGGAATACAAACGAAATCAATCGGCAATTTAGGGTAATGCCATAAACCACTTCAAAAGGTGAATGTTTGGTTGCATAAGTAGGTGATCTGTTGTAGGGAAACTCAGCATGCGCCAGTTTTAAATCTCAATCCTTCTGAGTTTTGCTTACCAATCCACGCAACAAAAAAGTTCTGTTTGTTACCTCAGTCTGCCTATCAATTTGTGGATGATAGGAAGTACTAAAATGTAATTTGGTACCAACCAGCTTCCACGGTGATTTCCAAAAGTAACTCATGAATTTCGAATCCCTGTCACTGACAGTGGTTTTAGGTATACCATGCAATCGTATTACATCAATAAAATATTTCTCTGCAACATTAACAACATCATCAGTCTTATTGCAAGGAGTGAAATGTGCCATCTTTGAAAACTTGTCCACCACCACCATAATAAAATCCTTATTTCGAGCAGTTCTAGGTAGACCAAAAATGAATTCCATTGATACATCTTCCCAGGGACCATCAGTGATGTGAATTTTCGTGTAAACAAAAACTCACAAGGGAATAGACTAAAATTTCAAACCTATAAAGACCAAGTCACCAAAATTCTCAATTTTAGGTTGATCAATTAGTCCTTTGATTAAAGCCTAAGCACCCTTAAAGCTACTAATTAAATCACAAGAGTATAAAAAAATTAATCACCAACTCTTAAATTTCGGTTTTTTGTTTTCTAGTAAACAAACAAACTTTTTTTTATTCAACTTCAACTTCAACTTAATTAATTACATCCTAATGTTGAGATTATTTAAAGGTATAATCATCAACAAAATCCTAACTAAAATAGACTAAAAAAACACGCCTAAGACTAGGAAAATAAATCCTACTTTTGCTCAAAAAACTAAAGATAAGATTGCCACATCATCATGTACCTTGCACTTTGATCTTATCCTTCCTAATAAACTCTAACTAACTAACAAATCAAGAAAATATCCTAACAACTTGACTAAATAATTAATTAACAAGATAATCATCAGATTTTAAGCTAAAATTTACAAAAATACTTGCTGCCCAAGAACTTTGAAAAATGCCCAAAAACACCGCTTCAAGAAACCATTCCTTTTGTGCGCAATTTTCAAGATTCTTTCAAGAACTTCAAGAAATGCTTCAAGATCCAATCTTTTAATCAAGAAACCTTCAAGAATTTGTCCTCCATGTATTTTAGCATAATTATGATGATCAAGACTCACCAAAAATTAAAAGACTCAATGCCAAAAATGAGAAAAACCTTGTGGGAAAAAAACTCATAGGCAAAGACCATCTTGTTCCCCAAATCCACCACTCTTGCCTTGATTTGCGTGCCATATTATTGACATGTGACCATGCACATGCAAATCCCTACCCTTGATGCACCCATATAGCTTATATCACTGTATGTAATTATTTCACCTATGGTTGCACCCTTGCCCTTGTCATCACCACCTTCAAAGTTGATTGCATTGATATCATTAATATCATTTCTTGCACTGATATCATTAATATTATCAATGTCACTGGTGCTTGCACTTATATCATCCTACCCTTCTTCAAAAGAGTTTGACCTCAAACTTCGAAGTTGTTCATCAGGTATATATATAGATAAATCACCAATGTTAAAAGTAGCATGAACCCCATATTCACCTGGTAGTTCAAGTTGATAAGCATTATCACCAACTTTCTTCAAAATTTTGAATGGCCCATCACATCTAGGCATCAATTTATTTTATCTGTGGTTGGGAAACCTTTTCTTCCTGAGATGTAACCAAACCAAATCTCCTTCCTGAAATTTGCGTGGGTTCTTGTGCTTATTGGCGCGCATCTTGTACTGTTCATTGACTTTTCCAATTCTTGCTCTGATCTGTGCATGTAGTTTCTGCATATATACTGATACTCCATCTTTGAAACTACATACCCTAGGAATGTAACACTACTCACCATGAAGTAACACTTTTCCAATTTCCCATACAATTTTTGCTGCCTCAAGATTTCAAATACCTTTCTTTGATGCTGCAGATGATCTCCATTGTTTCTGCACTCATAGAGACCCAATTTGATTTTGAAAGTTGTTTTCCATCCATCCCCTTCTGTCATTAATTCCTCAATCTGTCTTTGTATTTCCTTAATCTCCTCAGGATTGCATCTACACGCTGGTTTATTAGGAATCTGAGCACCTGGGATTAAGTCAATCTGGTGTTCAATGCGCCTATCGGGTGGCAAACCTAGTGGTAAGTCATCTGGAAATACAGCTTCAAATTCCTTCAATAGGGGTTGAAGAATTTTAGGGATTGCAGATGTTTCAACTCTCACATTTTTTGCCATCAACAGAAATACTTGCTGGCAATCAGTCAATTCCCTCTCCAATTCCTTAGGATTAGTCAAAAACACTCCCTTTTTATTCTCCACATTCAATTGCTTGTTGTTTTGCGCGACTTTTAGAGGTTTCAAAGCAATTGGCTTGTCAGTTTTCTGTTTCCTGATGATGTAGACATTGGTTCTTCCATCAAACTTCACAAATCGATCATATTGCCACGGTCTACCAAGCAATATATGACAAGCATCCATTGAACAGACATCACATATCATAGAATCCTCAAATTTACCAATCTTGAAATTTATCAGGGCTTGCTTAGTCACTTTGACATCACTAGTGTTGCGTAGCCAATGTAACTTCTAATGTTGAGGATGATTGTATGTGGGGTGATTCAATTTCTGAATCAAATAGGTAGAGACCACATTAGTACAGCTGCCACTATCAATTATCACATCACACAGCCTGCCTCGTACATTACACCTAGTCACGAAAATTTCGTCCCTGTGGTTCTCTTCAATTGGCGCAGGTTTAGACTAAAGAACCCTCCAGAGGACCAATGCTTGACCCTGTATTTCTGCCTCCACTTCTTTCATATCATTTTTGCTTTGTTCTTCTTGGGAATCAATATCTTCGTCCTCCCCTTCTTCAATAAGAACATCTAAGTAGGCATCTTCGATTTCCTTTGCTTCCCTAGCAGTGATTACCCTGGAGTTTGGGCAATTCCTTTGTATGTGTCCTACTCCTTGACACTTAAAACACTTCCTGTTGTCTTTGGGAATTGTCAGTGGTTAAATTGGAGTGGCTGCCCTTTTACTATTGTCTAACTTAGGTTTAACACTAGCTGGTTGGGAATACACTAGTTCCTTGTTGGACTCATAGGATTTAAAGAATGCTTTTGGCTTCTTTGAATTCCCATGGTTTTCCACCTTGAGTGCCACTTTACAGATCTCGTCATATGTCCAGTTGGGTTGCAATTCTACCTTTTCCCTAATGGATCCATCCAGCCCTACCACAAACCGAGTAACTTTGTGATCTTCCTTTTCTTATATGTCACACAATATCAGCAATTTTTCGAAAGCATTGATGTACTCCCCAACACTTTTCTGTCCCTGTTTCAGGGTATGCATCTTTAGGAAATTGTTCTGTTCATATTCATGTGGTACAAATTTTTTCCTCAATTCCCTTTTCAATTGCGCCAAGAGCAAATTTTAGATCTTCCTTATTGCGTTTTCTTTGTAATCCTTCAAACCACAGGCTAGCATAAGATGTTAGTTTTAATTCTGCAACTCTAAAGGTCTTATGATCGTCATACTCCTTGTAATCAAAAATCTTTTCGGTTCTCCTCAGCCACTCAAGGAAAATTTCAGGATCTAAACTGTCGTTGAACTCAGGAACGTCCAACTTTAAGCTACGATCATCATCCTTCTATATGTCATGCCTCCTAATCCTGTTTCGGTCATCTTCTTCACTTGAACTAGTATCATATTCACGCCTAGGCTTGCGTGCACTCCTACTGCTATTTTCATCACTTGAACTTGCGTCACTTTCACCAATCACGTGACCCGTTTTCTTGTTTTTCGAACTGCTTGATACAAGATTCTTCACTTCTTCCAACATGGTTCACAGTCACCAAGATTCTTAATTCGCCAAGAAATTCCTCGCTATTTTGCGCAATTTCCAAGATTTGTTCAAGAACTTCAAGAAATGCTTAAAGATCCAATCTTTTAATTAAGAAACCTTCAAGAATCTATCCTCCATGTATATTAGCAAAATTATGATGATCAAGACTCACCAAGAAATAAAGACTCAAAGCTTGAAATGAGAAAAACCTTAGCAAATGCAGTGGATAAAAAACTCATAGGCAAAAACCATCTTGTTCCCCAATATCCACCATTCTTTGCCTTTGATTTGTATGCCACTTAGTGATATGTGACCATGCAGACACAATTCCCTACCCTTGATGCACCCATCTAGCTTATATCACCATATGCAATTATTTCACCTACGGTTGCACCCTTACTATCGATATTACCACCTTCGAAATTGATTGCAGTGATATCACTAATATTATCAATTGCACTAATATAATTATCAATTGCATGGATATCATTAATATCATCAATGTCACTGTTGCTTGCACTTATATCAGGGATTGACTCTATAAATAACTTCAAAGGGTGAATGTTTGGTTGCATAAGTAGGTGATCTGTTGTAGGCAAACTCAGCATGCGCCAATTTCAAGTCCCAATCTTTTTGAATTTTACTTACCAACCAACGCAGTAGTACCCCTAAGCCTCTATTTGTTACCTCAGTCTGCCCATCAGTTTGTGGATGATAGGAAGTTCTAAAAAGTAATTTGGTACCAACCAGCTTCTACAGTGACTTCCAGAAGTAACTCATAAATTTCGAATCCTTGTCACCGACAATAGTTTTATACCATGCAATCGCATTACACCCCTAAAATATAGCTCTTCAACATTTACAACATCATCAGTTTTATTGCGAGTGAAATATGCCATCTTTGAAAACCTGTCCACCACCACCATAATAGAATCCTTATTTCGAGCAGTTCTAGGCGAACCAACAATGAAATCCATTGATACATCTTCCCAGGGACCATCAGGAACTGGCAATGGTATGTATAAACCCTGATGAAATGCTTCTTTAGCCATTTGACATTCAACACATTGAGATATCACATCTTCCACATCTCTAATCTTCTAAGGCCAGTAAAAATACTCTTGTAGCAAGCTCAACGATTTAGCATTTACAAAATGCCCTGCAAGACCCTCCCCATGTGCCTCTCTAACCAATAACTCCCTCATTGAACAGCTAGGCACGCACAACTGGTTCCCCTTAAACAGGAATACATCATGTAATACATATGATCCTACTACTCCATTCCCTAGTTGTTGCATCAATTCAATCTGCCTTTGTATCTTCTTAGTCTCCCCAGGATTGCATCGATTTGCTGGTTTATTAGCAATCTGAGCACCTGGTATCAAGTCAATCTGGTGTTCAATGCCCCTAGTGGGAGGCAAACCTTGTGGTAAATCATCTGGAAACACATCTTCAAATTCCTTTAATAGTGGTTGAAGAATTTTTTAGATTGCAAATGTTTCAACTCTTACATCCTTGGCCATCAGCAGGAGCACTTGCTAGCAATCAGTTTAATTCCTTCTGCAACTCCTTAGGATTTGACAAGAACACTCCCTTCTTATTTTCCCCATTGAACTGCTTCTTTCCTTGCGCCACTTTCAAGGGTTTTAGAGCAATAGGTTTGTCAGTTTCCTATTTTTGATGATATAGACATTGGTTCTTCCATCATACTTCACAAATCGATCATAATTCTAGGGTCTACCAACAAATATATGACAAGCATCCATGGGGCAAACATCACACAATACAGAATCCTCAAACTGACCAAATTTTAAATTGACTAGGGCTTGCTTTATTACTTTAACATCACTAGTATTGCTTAACCAATGTAACTTGTAAGGTTGAGGATGGTTGTGTGTAGGGTATTTCAATTTCTAAATCAGTAGGGTAGAGACCACATTAGTACAACTGCCACTATCAATAATCACATCACACAACTTTCCTTGTACATTACACCTGGTCACTAAAATCTTGTCCCTCTGGTTCACTTCAATTGGCGTTGGTTTAGTCTAAAGGACCCTCTTGAGGACTAATGCCTGACCTTGTGTTTTTGTTTTAGATGGTTTAGATGTTCATGATTGTCTTTGCTGTGAATAAGAATATCATCTAGATAGATAACAATGAATTTGTTCAGAAACGGTCTTAATACCTCATTCATTAACCTCATGAACGAACTTGGTGCATTGCATAGACCAAAATGCATCACCAACCACTCATATAGACCCTGTTTAGTCTTAAAAGCAATCTTCCATTCATCTCCTTCACGAATTCTCATCTGATGATAGCCACTTCTCAGATCTATTTTCGAAAACAAGCTTGCACCATGTAACTCATCCAACATATCCTTATGTCTAGGCATAGGAAATCTATACTTGATGGTTATGTTATTCACTGCCCTAGAATCAAGGTCACATCCTCTAAGAACCATCTTTTTTAGGCACCAATAAAGCCAGAACTGCGCATGGACTCATTGATTCTCGAAGTAACCCTTTTTGCATCATTTCATCAATCTGGCGTTGATTCTCGAATCAAGGTGATGATGAGAATTTTCGTGTAAACAAAAACTCATCAGGGAATAGACTAAAATTTTGAACCTATAAAGACCAAGTCACCAAGGTTCTCAATTTTAGGTTGATCAATTAGTCCTTTGATTAAAGCCTAAGCACCCTCAAAGCTACTAATTAAATCACAAGAGTATAAAGAATTTAATCACCAACTCTTAAATTTCGGATTTTTGTTTTCAAGTAAACAAACAACTTTTTTTTATTCAACTCCAACTTCATTAATTACATCCTAAAGTTGAGACTATTTATAGGTATAATCAACAACAAAATCCTAATAAAAATAGACTAAAACTCACGCCTAGGACTAGGAAAATTCGGCCCCTACAACACACACACAACAAGATAAGTATGCGACCTCATCATGCAACTTGCACTTGATCTTATCTTGTCTAACAAACTCTAACTAACTAACGAATCAAGAAAATATCCTAAAAACTTATCTAAATAACTAGTTAACAACATAATCATCAGATTTTAAGCTAAAAATTACAAAAATACTTGCTGCCCAAGAACTTGGAAAAACGCCCAAAACCACGCTTCAAGAAACCGTTCCTTTTGTGCGCAATTTTCAAGATTCTTTGAAGAACTTCAAGAAATGCTTCAAGATCCAATCTTTTAATCAAGAATCTGTCCTCCATGTATTTTAGCATAATTATGATGATCCAGACTCACCAAGAATTAAAAGACTCAAAGCCAAAAATGAGAAAACCCCTGTGGGAAAAAAAACTCATAGGCAAAAACCATCTTGTTCCCCAAATCCACCATTCTTGCCTTGATTTGCATGCCATATTATTGACATGTGACCATGCACACGCAAATCCCTACCCTTGATGCACCCATATGGTTGATATTTCCATAAGCAATTATTTCACCTACGTTTGCATCCTTACCATTGCCACTATTGATATTATCACCATTGATATCACCACCTTCGAAGTTGCCATCACTTATTTCATTTATATAATTAATACCACTGATGCTCACACTTGTATAAGGTGAATATGGTGTGCATGGGTGATTTTTCTCCTTATGTTCTTGATGATCAACTTCGAGGTTTGAGGACAAACTCTTTTGAAGAAGAGGAGGATGATACGAAACAAGGTGATAACTTCAAAGGTTTGATAATAGCTTCTATGAATGATGCAAGTATAGGGGAAATAATAGGTTATGAGGATTCAAGGCTTTTCGGATCTTCTAAGACATCATCATGGGTATGTATGGTGACACACGAAAATACTTGATCATTGAAGCAAAGGAAAGAATGGTGGAATTAGGGAAATAAGATGGTTTTGCCTATGAGTTTTTCCCACTTAACTTGATAGGGTTTTCTCATTTTTGGCATTGAATTTTTTATTTCTTGAAGTGTCTTAATCATCATTTACAACCTTATACACATGAAAATGACTTCTTGAAGGTTTCTTGATTAAAAGATCGAATCTTTAAAGGTTTCTTGAAGATTTGAAGAAAAAACACAAAAATGGCGCAAAATTGGACGATCATACCTTGCGTCAATTATGACGATTTTTGGGGGATTTGGGTAAATCATATTGTTATGTAAATGTGTTTGTAATTTGTTGATTATCTTGATTAGCAAGTAAAGAATAAGTTTTTCAGGATATTTTTTTTGTTTAGATATGGTTTGTTAGGATATTTTAGCAAGTTGCATGACATGTAGTGATGATGTGGCATTCTTATCTTGTTATTCATCGATGAGTCACTAGATTAGGGCGATTTTTCCTAATGTTTGTGTGTATTTTAGCTTAGTTTAGTTAGGATTTTGTTGATGATTACGACTATAAATAATTTCAACATTAACTTCTAAAAATCAGATTAGAACATTCAATAAAATATTATTGTTTTGAGTTTATTTGTTTTCTACAAAACAAAACAAAACAAACTGAAGAAGTTTTCGAGTGTGGAAAATTTCGAACATCTTAAAAGAGTTAGTGCTTAGGCTTTAGACTCTTGTGAGGATAACTTTAGGAATTAAGGGTGCATAGCTTTAATCAATTCATAAAATTATTCGACTTAGATCAATTTTCTTGCTGCTTAGCTTTAGAGAAAACATAACTAAGATTCTATCGTTGTGAGTGGCGATCTCTGATGTGAATTTTCTTGTAAACAAAAACTCACAAGGGAATAGAATAAATTTTAGAACCTATAAGGAACAAGTCACCAAGATTCTCAATTTTAGGTTGATTAATTACTCCTTCGATTAAAGCCTAAGCACCTTCAAAGCTACTAAATAATCTATGCAAGAGTATAAAGAACTTAATCACCAACTCTTAGAATTTTTGGATTTTTTGTTTTCAAATAAACAAACAAAACTTTTATCCAATTCCAACTTAATTAATTACATCCTAATGTTGACATTATTTATAAGTATAATCAGCAACAAAATCCTAACTAAAAATCAACAAAAAAAATCAACATAAGAAAATATGTTGCCACATCATCATGCAACTTGCATTTGATCTTATGTTGCCTAACAAACTCTAACTAACTAACAAATCAAGAAAATATCCTAACAACTTGACTAAATAATTAACTAACAAGATAATCATCAGAATTTAGCCTAAAAATCAAGAAAATACTTGACGCCCAAGATCTTGAAAAAATCGTAAAAAACACTCCCAAGAAACCTTCGTCAATTTTGCGCAATTTCAAGATTCTTTAAGAAATTTCAAGAAATGCTTCAAGATCCAATCTTTTAATCAAGAAACCTTCAAGAATCTGTCCTCCATGTATTTTTGCATAATTATGATGACCAAGACATTACATGAAATAAAATACTCAATGCCAAAAATGAGAAAAACCCTGTGGGAAAAACTCATAGGCAAAAACCATCTTGTTCCCCATAATCCACAAATTCTTGCCTTGATTTGCGTGCCACTTAGTGATGAGTGATCATGTACGCCCAAATCGCTACCCTGGATGCACCCATATGGTTGGTATTTCCATATGCAACTAATTCACCTATGGTTGCTTCCTTCATACCATCACCTTCGAAGTTATTCATATCACTGACATCAATTAAATTATTAGTGCCACTGTTATCATCCACAGATACATCATCCTTCCCTTCTTCAAAGGAGTTTGTCCTCAACCTTCGAAGTTGTTAATCAGGCACATATGAAGATAAATCACCAATATTAAAAGTAGCATGGACTCTATATTCACCTGGCAACTCAAGTTGATAAGCATTATCACCAACTTTTTTCAAAATCTTGAATGGTCCATCACATCTAGGTATCAATTTATTTTTTATGTGATTAGGAAATTCCTTCCTGAGATGTATTCAAACCAAATCTCCTACTTGAAATTTGCGTGGCTTTCGGTGCTTATTGGCTTGCTTCTTATATTGATAATTCACCTTTTCTATCCTTGCTCTGATCTGTGCATGTAACTTCTGCATATATTCAATTTTATCCAAAGCAGTTTTATGAACCAACTCACCTTTAGGAACACAGATGAAATCAATTGGTAATTTAGGGTTCACTCCATAAACCACTTCAAAGGGTGAATGTTTGATTGCATAAGTAGGTGACCTGTTGTAGGCAAACTCAGCATGCGCTAGTTTTAAATCCCAATCCTTCTGAGTCTTACTTACTAATCAACGCAACAATACCCCCAATGTTTTGTACGTCACTTTAGTCTACCCATTAGTTTGTGTGTGATAGGAAGTACTAAAAAGTAACTTGGTACCAACCAGTTTCCACAATGATTTCCAAAAGTAGCTCATGAATTTCGAATCCCTGTCACTAACAATTGTTTTAGGAATACCATGCAATCGAATTATATCCCTAAAATACAGCTCTGCAACATTAATAGCATCATCAGTTTTATTGCAAGGAGTGAAATGTGCCATCTTTGAAAACTTGTCCACCATCACGATAATAGAATCCTTATGGCGAGCTGTTCTAGGTAGACCAATAATGAAATCCATTGATATATCTTCCTAGGTACCATCTGGAACTGGCAATGGTATGTATATCCCTTGATGAAAAGTTGCTTTAGCCTTTTGACATATAGCACATTGGGAAATCACAGCTTCCACATCTCTAATCATCTTGGGCCAATAAATATGTTCTTCCAGCATGCTCAATGATTTAGCAATCCCAAAATACCCTGCAATACGCCCTCCATGCGCCTCTCTGACCAATAATTCCCTGATTGAACAATTAGGCACGCACAATTGATTCCCTTTAAACAGGAATCCATCATGTAGAACATATGATCCAACTACTCCACTTCCCAATTGTTGCACCACAGGACCAAAATCAATGTCACCTTCATAATATGTCTTGATATGGTCAAAATCCAACCGCTTGCAGTTTAATACATACCTCCTAGAAAGTGCATCAGCTACCACATGATCAGGAAGTAGATTCAAGCATTAATGAGAAAGAGTTGATTCTAAGTCGTTCTGAGATTCAAGGGGTTTGTCCATTTGGGTTACATGGCTTTGGATTAGCTCATGGTCATTGTTGCTTAACACTCATGCTTGAATAAAGCTGCACGCCATTTGGAAAGGAAAGTTGATTATGGGGAACAAGATGGTTTTTGCCTATGAGTTTTTTCCCATTGCATTTGCTATGGTTTTCTCATTTTTGGCATTGTGTCCTTTATTTCTTGTGGAGTCTTGATCATCATAATTATGGTAAAATTCATGGAGAACATATTCTTGAAGGTTTCTTGATTAAATGATTGGATCTTGAAACATTTCTTTAAGTTTCTTGAAGAATCTTGAAATTTGCTTAAAAATAGCGAAGTAAGTTGTGGCGTGTTTTTGGTGATTTTTCCAAGTTCTTGGGCAGCAAGTTATTTTGTGATTTTTTTAGCTTAAAATATGATGATTATCTTGTTAATTAGTTATTTACATAAGTTGTTAGGATATTTTCTTGATTAGGTAGTTTGTTAGAGTTTGTTAGGAAAGATAAGATCAACTTGCAATGATGAGGTGGCATACTTATCTTGTTGTGTGTTTATCTTGTGAGGGCCGAATTTCTTTGTGTTTGTGCGTGTGTTTTGAGTTGTTTAGGAGTTGATTTATTTCCTAAATCAGTTAGGGAGTTTATCCAAGGTTTTTTAGGAGTCCTAAGGTATTTGTACTATAAATACCCATGTTTTATAGAATAAAATTCAGATTTTGTTTGTTGTTCATAATTGTTACTCGTTATTTTTGTGCGAGAGTTTCATACAAAATTACAAAAGGAATTAGAATGTTTTGAGAGTTAAAAGCTTCATAATATTCACAATAGTTTTAGGATTTGTGATTGAGTGTTCTCACAAAGATTTAAACAACCTTAGAATTAGATTGTTGAGTGTTCCAATCTAACCTAAGTTCGTGAGTTTCGTTGATTGTGAGTGTTCCAATTTACGAAGTTCTTTTAAAATCAATCTATCTTAAGTATAAGCCCTTAGTTTGAACATAAGATATAGATCAAGTGGTATCAGAGCAAGATGGCTAATCAAGAAAAACAAAGCAAAACTTATAGTGATGAGTTCATTAAACATCTAGTAGAACAAACAATGATCAGGAAGCAGATTCAAGCATTGAAGAGAAAGAGTTGATTCTAAGTCGTCCTGAGATTCAAGGGTGGCGTTCTGAAATTCAAGGGTGGCGTTCATTTGGGCTACATGGCTTTGGATTAGCTCATGGTCATTGTTGCATAACACTCATACTTGAATAAGGCCACACGCCACTAGGCGTTCACTTGGCGTTCAAGGCTAGCTAGTCGTTCACTTGGCGTTCAAGTCTAGCTAGGCGTTCACTTGGCGTTCAACACTTGGAAAGGAAGGTTTATAAGTTGGCATACAGCATTGACAAAGCATAAGTTGGCGTTCAACAGTGGCAAGTGTAAGATGGCGTTCAAACACTTGGCGAGTATAAGTTGGCGTTCAAAATGGCGAGTACTTTGCTATTTTTCCAAGTTCTTGGGCAACAAGTTATCTTGTAATTGATAGTTTAAAATCTGATAATTATCTTGTTAAATAGTTATTTAGATAAGTTGTTAGGATATTTTCTTGATTAGTTAGTTTGATAGAGTTGTTAGGCAAGATAAGATCAACTTACAATAATGAGGTGGCATACTTATCAAGTTGTATGTTTATCTTGTGAAGGCCGGATTTACTAGGATTAGTGTGTCTTTAGGAGTTGTTTTATTTCCTAGATAGTTTAGGGAGTTTATCCAAGATTGTTTAGGAGTCCTAAGGTATTTGTACTATAAATACCCATGTTTTATTCAATAAAAATTCAGATTACAAGTTTACAAACAAATACACATTGTGTTTTACGAGTGATTTTGTGTGAGGGTTTTGCACAAAATTCTTCAAGGTTTCCGAATAATTTTGAGAGTTAAAAGCTTCAATTATTCACCATTGTTTTAGTGTTTGTGTTGAGTGTTCACATAAGCAATAAAACGCCCTAGAGTTTAGATTGTGAGTGTTCCTATCTAAAGCTAGGATTTCCGGAATTACGAAGCATTGTGAGTGTTCCTTTGCAACGTTTTTCTACCCTATCAATCTATCTTGAGTCCAAGCACTTAGTTTAGACCTAAGATATAGATCAAGTGGTATCAGAGCTGCAATTTTAACCCATGGCTAGTGAAGGAAGTTCGTCAAAAGAGACGGTGAACGTCGAACTTTTCAATCATCTTGCGGAACAAACAAAAAAACTTCAAGATTTGTTCCTAGGATTATCTACTAAAGTGATTCGTATGAGGGGTAACCTTAGACCCCCAGATGATGATCGTGGCTTGAAATTTGAAGTTGGGGAATTTGATGGCCAAGGTGACGTTGAGGCCTACCTTGAATGGGAGCTTGCATTAGAACGGTACTTTGAGTTTAAAGGCACCAACGAAGAGAAGAAGTATAAAATTGCCGTGGCTAAGTTGTCTAAGTATGCGTCCATGTGGTTTAATGGAGTTAAGAAGAATAGGCAACGTGAAGGCAAGAGCAATATTGAAACTTGGGAGAAACTTAAGAAGATCCTAAGGAAAAGATTCGTTCCTTCAAATTATCAACAAGATTTATACATTAAGTTGGCTACATTGAAACAAGGTACGAAGACCATGGAGGATTATATTGCCGACTTTGAAAAGCTAACTATGCAATGTGAGATTGAAGAAAGGGAGGAACAAAGGATTGCTCGTTTCATTGGAGGTTTAAATCTAGATATTCGTGACAAGATAGAATTGCAACCAAATCTATCTTTTGATGAAGTGAGTAAAACGGCGGTGATCTTAGAAAAACAAAGGAAGCGTGGGGTGTCTAAACCAACCACAAGGCCATATCAAAGCTTCAAGACTTCTAGTGCTTCATCAATTAATGAATCTAAGGCTGAACCTAAGAAGAACGTAACTTCTAGTATGGATAAAGGCAAAAGGACCGAAACTTTGGAGGATGGTGTTCCTAAGGTGACTTGTTTCAAGTGCAAGGGTTATGGTCACTACAAAAAGGATTGTCCAACTTTGAGAACCTTGACAATTCGTGAAATCCAAGAGATTGATGCCCTTGAGGATAACAATCTTGAGGAAGAAGGGAGTGACATGGAAGAATGCCACCCAGAAAGTGACGAGGAACAAGAGGGGGAGCCTTATGAGAACAATTTGGTCCTTAGAAGGGTATTGCACTCAAAATCCGTAGATGAGGATCAACGTGAAAACATCTTTCACACTCGTTGCAAGGTAAACGATACTAAATGCAACCTCATTATAGATGGTGGTAGTTGTGCTAATGTTATATCATCAAAGTTGACGGACAAGTTGCAATTAAAAACAACGAGACACCCTAAACCATACAAACTTAAGTGGTTAGATGATATCAATGAAGTTAGGGTCCGTAAGCAAGCCTTGATTAATTTTGCAATTGGCAACTATCATGATGAAGTATTGTGTGATGTTGTGCCTATGGATGCGTGTGATATATTGTTGGGTAGACCTTGGCAATTTGATCGAAAAACTGTGCATGATGGTAAGACTAACGTATACAAGGTCGTCAAGGATGGCAAGACCAAGGCTTTGTTTCCACTTGCGCCTAGTGAACTCTGAAAACGGCACAAGGAGGCGACCAAGGTTGACAACAAGGTGTTATTTGCCACTAGAAAACAATTTGAAAGAGTTATGATTGATCAAAACGTGGCGTATCTACTTCTAGCCAAGGAAGTGAAGACTTTTGACGAAGTTGAACACCCAAAATTACGAGCCTTACTTCGTGATTTTGAGGATGTGTTTCCGGCAGATTTGCCTCAAGGATTACCCCCAATAAGAGGTATTGAACATCAAATTGATTTGATCCCTGGAGCTCCTATCCCAAATAAGCCTCCTTATAGATGCAACCCAGAGGAGACAAAAGAGTTACAGAGACAAATTGACGAGTTGATGGAACGAGGATATGTGAGGGAAAGCATGAGCCCTTGCGCAGTTCCCACGTTGTTGGTTCCAAAGAAGGATGGAACATGGCGTATGTGCATTGATAGTAGAGCTGTGAATCACATCACAGTGAAGTATAGGTTTCCTATCCCTAGATTGGATGATCTTTTAGATGAATTGAGTGGTTCCAAGCTATTTTCAAAGGTGGATTTACGTAGTGGTTATCACCAAATACGTATGAGGGAAGGGGATGAATGGAAAACTGCTTTCAAGACCAAACATGGGTTGTATGAATGGATGGCCATGCCTTTTGGATTGACGAATGCACCTAGCACTTTCATGAGACTTATGAATGAGGTATTGCGTCCTTTCATTGGTAAATTTGTTGTAGTTTACCTTGATGACATATTGGTGTATAGCAAAAACGAAGATGAACACATGGGTCACTTGCGCCAAGTGTTTGAGACTTTAAGGAAACAAAAGCTCTATGGGAAGCTAGAAAAGTGTGATTTCATGCAAAAGGAGATTAGCTTTCTAGGCTACATTGTTTCACATGAGGGTATCAAGGTAGATACACAGAAAGTTGAAGCTATAGCATCATGGCCAGTTCCAACAACAGTTACTCAAGTGAGATCTTTCCATGGCTTAGCATCATTCTATAGGAGATTCATTCGAAATTTTAGCACTATTATGAGTCCTATAACTGAATGTACGAAACAAGGAAAGTTTGAGTGGACTAGACAAGCGCAACAAGCCTTTGAATTGGTGAAGGACAAGATGTGTAACGCACCTATTCTAGCATTTCCTGATTTCACTAAGCCTTTTGAAGTTGAGTGTGATGCAAGTGGTACAGGGATTGGCGCAGTTCTCATACAAGGAGGAAGGCCAGTATCTTATTTTAGTGAAAAGTTGAGTGGAGGAAAGTTGAACTATTCCACATATGACAAGGAGTTCTATGCCATGATCAGGGCATTGGATCATTGGAGTCACTATTTGCGTCCACAACCTTTTGTTCTTCATTCTGATCATGACTCATTGAGACATATCAATAGCCAACAGAAGTTGAATGCAAGGCACGCAAAGTGGGTTGAGTTCTTACAATCTTTTACTTTCTCTGCAAAATATAAGGCAGGCAAGGCTAATGTTGTGGCGGATGCTCTTTCAAGGAGACATAATTTGATTGCAATGGTGGATTCTAGAGTTTTAGGGTTCGAAATCATCAAGGAATATTATGAAAAGGATTCGGACTTTGGAGACATTTTTCACCAGTGTGCGCAAAATCCAAGTAGCCATTACAATATTGTGGAAGGATTCTTATTCAAGGGAAATAAACTTTGCATACCTAAGTGTGCAATTCGTGAATTATTGGTAAGAGAAGCTCATGGGGGAGGACTAGCTGGGCACTTTGGCATAAACAAGACTGTTGAATTATTGCAAGAACATTTTTATTGGCCAAAGATGGTTGGTGATGTACATGCTATTCTTGCTCGTTGTGGTACTTGTCAAAGAGCCAAGAGCACGTTTCACAAGGGTTTGTATACTCCACTTCCAGTGCCACAGAGACCTTGGGAAGTCGTGAGCATGGATTTCATTGTGGCCTTACCTAGAACACAGAGAGGCAAGGATTCAATCATGGTGGTGGTTGATAGGTTTTCCAAGATGGCGCACTTCATAGCTTGTCATAAAACTGAAGATGCAATTGGCGTGGCTTCTCTATACTTCAAGGAGATTGTTAGGCTACATGGCATACCAAAAACGATCGTTTCTGATAGAGATAGTAAGTTTTTGAGCTATTTTTGGAAAGGTTTATGGAAATTGGTAGGTACTAAGCTCTTATTTAGCACCTCTCATCACCCACAAACTGACGGACAAACAGAGGTTACAAATAGAACAATTGGATCATTGTTGAGAGGATTGGTAAGCAAGACTGGTAAAGATTGGGATGTGAAGTTGTGTCATGCAGAGTTTGCATACAATAGGACTCCAACTTATGCTACTCAACACTCGCCATTTGAGGTAGTATATGGGGTGAATCCGCACGTTCCTATAGACCTAATTGATATTCCAAAGAATGGGTATGTACGTGAGGATGCACAGAAGCAAGCTGAGAATATGATGAAGCTACATGTGCAAATCAAAGCAAGGATTGACAAGGTCAATGAGATGTACAAGAGGAATGCTAATAAACGACGCAAACCTAGGTCCTTCAATCCAGGTGATATGGTTTGGGTGCACCTCAGAAAAGAAAGGTTCCCTGGCAAACGCAAGCACAAGCTCATGCCTAGGGCAGAGGGTCCTTTCAAGGTTTTAGAGAAGTATGGTGACAATGCTTACAAGCTAGACATTGGAGATGAATATGGCGTGGCTAGNGGCGTGGCTAGTACCTTTAACATAGGGGATTTAACTCCTTACTTGGATGATAAGCAGATTCAAGAATTGAGGACAATTCCTTTTGAAGGAAGGGAAGATGATCAGGAAGCAGATTCAAGCATTGAAGAGAAAGAGTTGATTCTAAGTCGTCCTGAGATTCAAGGGTGGCGTTCTGAAATTCAAGGGTGGCGTTCATTTGGGCTACATGGCTTTGGATTAGCTCATGGTCATTGTTGCATAACACTCATACTTGAATAAGGCCACACGCCACTAGGCGTTCACTTGGCGTTCAAGGCTAGCTAGGCGTTCACTTGGCGTTCAAGTCTAGCTAGGCGTTCACTTGGCGTTCAACACTTGGAAAGGAAGGTTTATAAGTTGGCATTCAGCATTGACAAAGCATAAGTTGGCGTTCAACAGTGGCAAGTGTAAGATGGCGTTCAAACACTTGGCGAGTATAAGTTGGCGTTCAAAATGGCGAGTACTTTGCTATTTTTCCAAGTTCTTGGGCAACAAGTTATCTTGTAATTGATAGTTTAAAATCTGATAATTATCTTGTTAAATAGTTATTTAGATAAGTTGGTAGGATATTTTCTTGATTAGTTAGTTTGATAGAGTTGTTAGGCAAGATAAGATCAACTTACAATAATGAGGTGGCATACTTATCAAGTTGTATGTTTATCTTGTGAAGGCCGGATTTACTAGGATTAGTGTGTCTTTAGGAGTTGTTTTATTTCCTAGATAGTTTAGGGAGTTTATCCAAGATTGTTTAGGAGTCCTAAGGTATTTGTACTATAAATACCCATGTTTTATTCAATAAAGTTCAGATTACAAGTTTAACAAAAAAATACACATTGTGCTTTACGAGTGATTTTGTGTGAGATTTTTGCACGAAATTCTTTAAAGTTTCCGAATAATTTTGAGAGTTAAAAGCTTCAATTATTCACCATTGTTTTAGTGTTTGTGTTG
Organism: Suaeda aralocaspica; assembly: GCA_016808085.1. Taxonomy (NCBI): domain Eukaryota; kingdom Viridiplantae; phylum Streptophyta; class Magnoliopsida; order Caryophyllales; family Amaranthaceae; genus Suaeda; species Suaeda aralocaspica. The sequence continues at coordinate 37,120 of PYUH01000346.1, read as the reverse complement.
AGTGTTCACATAAGCAATAAAACGCCCTAGAGTTTAGATTGTGAGTGTTCCTATCTAAAGCTAGGATTTCCGGAATTACGAAGCATTGTGAGTGTTCCTTTGCAACGTTTTTCTACCCTATCAATCTATCTTGAGTCCAAGCACTTAGTTTAGACCTAAGATATAGATCAAACAAACAAGCTGCAACAGTTGTTCCTGGGATTGAGGACAGAAGTTATTCGCCTCAAAGCTAAGCCTTCAAATATTGATGATGATCGTGGTTTGAAGTTTGAAGTGAATGAATTTGATGGCCAAGGTGATGTAGAAGGATACCTTGAATGGGAACTAGCATTGGAAAGGTATTTTGATTACAAAGGCACGAGTGAAGATAAAAAGTACAAGATTGCTATTGCTAAACTATCCAAATACGCTTCCATGTTGTTCAATGGCATCAAAAAGAGTAGGCAACGTGAGGGCAAGAGTAAGATCGAAACTTGGGAAAAGCTTAGGAAGCTTTTGAGGAGGCGTTTTATTCCCACCAATTATCAACAAGAGTTGTATGTTAGATTGGCAACATTGAAACAAGGGATCAAGCCTATGGAAGATTACATTGCTGAGTTCGAAAAATTAACAATATAATGTGAAGCTGAAGAGAGGGAGGAGCAAAAGATTGCACGTTTAATTGGAGGTCTCAACATGGATGTGCGTGACAAGATTGAGTTACAACCTAACTTATCCTTTGATGAAGTTAGCAAGACAGCAATAATATTAGATAAGCAAAGAAAGAGGAGCGTAACTAAGCCATCACCTAAGCCTTATCAAGGGTTTAAATCTACAAGTTCAACGCCTATGAGTGAATCTAAGAGTGAGGTAAAGAAGTTTGTGACTCCAACTAGTGATAAGGGAAAGAAGATTGAGACACTTGATGATGGTACACCTAAGGTAACATGTTTTAAGTGTAAGGGGTATGACCATTATAAGAAAGATTGTCCTACTTCTAGAGTGTGGACAATGCGTGAGATGAAAGAGATTGATGAATACATCTATGGACTTCAACAAGCCATGGAAGAGGAAGGTGATGAGGAAGAATGCAAGCCAGATAGTGACTGTGAGGAGGAGGAAGTTTATGAGAACAACTTAGTTCTTAGAAGGGTTTTGCACTCAAAATTCGTGGGAGAAGAGCAACGTGAAAACATCTTTCACACTCGTTGCAAGGTACAAAATTCTATTTGTAGTTTAATTGTTGATGGGGGTAGTTGTGCCAACGTAGTTTCATCTAAAGTGGTTGATAAGCTACAATTGAAAACATCAAGACATCCAAAACCTTATGATGTGAATTTGAATGAGGATTCAAGCAAGGTGGACGAATCTATAAACTAATGCTTAATCCTATGGGCTTGAACGTGGATAGAAGGCAAACATGGGTTACAAGACTCTCATGGGACGTTGCCATAGAGGAATAATAGCCTTTGGATGCAAGGAAAGAAAGGTAGGGCTAAATGTGTTTGTTGAGACTATGGTTTTTTCCCACTCCACTTGGTGGGGTTTTTCCATATGGTTTTTTGTGATTATCTTGGTAAGTCTATGAGTCATGATTGATGGAATCGAGCATGAAGAATAGTTTTTCCATATGTTCAAATCTTGAAGCATTTCTTGAAGTTTCTTGGAAATCTTGAATAATGGCGCAAAATTGACGAAGAAAATATTGGCGGAAATTTTGGCGATTTTCAAAGATCTTGGGCACCAAGTTAATTCGTGATTTTTGGGCTTAAATTCTGATAATTATCTTGTTTAATAATTATTTAGTCAAGTTGTTAGGATAATTTCTTGATTAGTTAGTTAGATAGTGATGTGGATTTTGTTCTTCTTGGGAATCAATATCTTCGTTCTCCCCTTCTTCAAGAAGAACATCTAAGTAGGCATCTTCGATTTCCTTTGCTTCCGTAGCAGTGATTACCCTGGAGTTTGGGCAATTTCTTTGTATGTGTCCTACTCCTTGACACTTGAAACACTTCCTGTTGTCTTCAGGAATTGACAATGGTTTGATTGGAGTGGCTGCCCTTTTATCATTGTCGAACTTAGGCTTAGCACTAGATGGTTGAGAATACACCACTTACCTCTTGGACTCATAGGATTTAAAGTATGTTTTTGGCTTCATTGAATTCCCATATTTTTCCACCCTGAGTGCCACTTTACAGATCTCATCATAGGTCCAGTAGGGTTGTAATTCTACTTTTTCCCTGATGGATCCATCCAGCCCTGCCACAAACCGTGCAACCTTGTGATCGATCTTCCTTTTCTTCTATGTCACACAATATCAACAATTTTTCGAAAGCATTGATATACTCCTCAACACTTTTCTGTCCCTATTTCAGGGTATGCATCTTTAGGAAATTGTTCTGTTCATACTCATGTGGTACAAATTTTTTTCTCAATTCCCTTTTCAATTTGCGCCAACAGCAAATTTTCGATCTTCCCTCCTTTTTACGTTTTATTTTTAACCCTTCAAACCACAGGCTAGCATAAGATGTTAGTTTTAATTCTGCCACTCTGAAGGCTTTATGATCATCATACTCCTTGTAATAAAAAATCTTTTCAGTTCTCCTCAGCCACTCAAGGAAAATTTCAAGATCTAAACTACTGTTGAACTTAGGAACGTCCAACTTCAAGCTACGATCATCATCCTTCTTTTTGTCACGCCTTCTATGCCTGTTTCGGTCATCATCTTCACTAGAACTAGTGTCATATTCATGCCTAGGTTTGCGTACACTCCTGCTTGTATTTTCATCACTTGAACTTGCGTCACTTTCAACAATCACGTGACCTTTTTCTTGTTTTTCAAACTGCTTGATACAAGATTCATCACTTCTTCCAACATGGTTCGCAGTTCCCTAATTTCATTGTCCCTTCGGATATCTTTGGCTAGTTCTAAGGACAATCCCTTCTGAAAAGTTGCAGCAACTTCATCACCACCACTGGCCATAGTAAGTGTTTTAATTACTTAATTGATGAGTACCTAAGTATAAAAGACCTCTCAACGAAAGCACCAAATTTGATGTGAATTTTCGTGTAACAAAAACTCACAAGGGATAATACTAAATTTTCGAACCTATAAAGACCTAGTCACCAAGATTCTCAAATTTAGGTTGATTATTTAGTCCTTTAATTAAAGCCTAAGCACCCTCAAAGCTACTAAATAATCTGCACAAGAGCATAAATAATTTAATCACCAACTCTCAATTTTCAGAATTTATTTTTTAAGTAAATAACAAACTTTTTATTCAATTCAAACATAACTAATTACATCCTAATGTTGAGACTATTTATAGGTATAATCATCAATGAAATCCTAACTAAAATAGACTAAAAAAATCATCCAAAGACTAGGAAATTTCGGCCCTCTTGTGCCACTTGCACAAGTTGCACAACAAACTCAAGATAAGATTGCCACATCATCATGCAAGTTGCACTTGATCTTATCTTCCCTAACAAACTCTAATTAACTAACAAATCAAGAAAATATCCTACCAACTTATCTAACTAACTAATTTACAAGATCATCATCAGATTTTGGACTAAATTTACGCCACTTTTCTTTGTGCCCAAGAATCAAGAAAATCGTCTAAAATCACGCCCCTTAGCTTCGTCAAATTTGCGCCTATTTTTCAAGATTTTCAATAACTTCAAGAAATGCTTCAAGATCCAATCTTTTAATCAAGAAACCTTCAAGAATCTATCTCCCATGCATTTTAGCATAATTATGATGATCAAGACTCACCAAGAAATAAAGACTCAAAGCCTGAAATGAGAAAAACTCTGTGGGAAAAAAAAACTCATAGGCAAAAACAAACTTGTTCCCCAAATTCACCATTCTTGCCTTGATTTGCGTGTCATATTATTGACATGTGACCATGCACACGCAAATCCCTATTCTTCATGCACCCATATGGTTGATATTTCCATAAGCAATTATTTCACCTATGGTTGCATCCATGCCATTGCCATTATTGATATCACCATTGATATCACCATCTTCGAGGTTGATTGATTGATCACTCTTGTCATTATCACTGGTGCTTGTATTAGAATTCGTATGGAATCCAAGAGCACAGGAGGCTTTTGACAACAACAAGCAATTACTCTGTCGTGCACCTATTTTAGTTTTGCCTGATTTTGACAAACTTTCCGAAGTAGAGTTTGATGCCAGTGGCATAGTTATTGGTGCAGTGCTTGTCCAAGAAAAGCGTCCAGTTTCTTATTTGAGTAAGAAATTAAGCAGAGCTAAGTTGAATTACTCAAATTATGATCGAGAATTCTACGCAATTGTGAGAGCATTGGATCATTGGTCACATTATCTTAGACTAAAGCCATTTATATTACATTCCGATCATGAAGCTTTGAAGTTCTTCAATGGGCAACAAAAGTTGAATTACAGGCATGCTAAGTGGTTGAATTACTTCAATCCTTCATGTTTTCATCAAAATATAACGAGGGGAAAACGAATGTTGTGGCTGATGCTTTGTCTAGACGATTGTAGTTGCTTGCAATGGTTGATACACAAGTACTAGGGTTTGAACACATTAAAGAACTCTATGTCACGGATCCAGATTTTGCAAAAGAGATGCAAATACCCTTATGAAATTACATGGTTGAGGATGGTTTCCTGTTTCGTCACAATAAACTATGCATTCCTCAATGTGGAGTTCGTGAATTACTAGTAAGGGAAGCACACAGTGGAGCTATGGCTGGTCACTTTGGCGTTTGTAAGACATTTGATATGCTTAATGAATACTTCTATTGGCCAAAGATGTTGGGAGATGTGCAATTTGTGGTTGCTAGGTGCGCAACTTGCCAGAGATCCAAGTCTACATTTCATAAAGGCTTATACACACCATTACCTGTTGCAGATGCACCATGGGACAGTGTAAGTATGGATTTTATCATTGGTCTACCTAGAACTCAATGAGCCAGAGACTCTATAATGGTAGTGGTGGATCGATTTTCCAAAATGGCACACTTTGTTGCTACGAACAAAACTGCTGATGCACAACCTGTTGTTGAGTTGTATTTTCGGGAGAATGTGAGATTACATGGAATACCGAGGAGTGTAGTCAGTGACAGGGATTCGAAGTTCTTAAGTCACTTTTGGAAAAGCCTATGGAAGATGGTTGGTACAAAATTACTCTTTAGTACTTCTCATCATCCACAAACAGATGGTCAGACGAAAGTTAGAAACAGAACTCTGGTACATTGTTGCTTGGTTTAGTGAGTAAAGCTCAGAAAGATTGGGATACTCGTCTATGTCGTGCTGAGTTTGCTTATAATCGTGTTGTGTCTTCAACTACACCCTACTCACCATTCGAAGTTGTCTATGGCATTAATCCATACATGCCAATTGCTTTAATTCCTTTAGCAAGAGATGAGATACACACAAATGCTAAGAAGAGGTTAGAAGTGTTCCAAAAGACTTGTGAAGCTGTGAAGAAACGAATTTCAAAGATGAATGAGGTTTACAGGACACGATCTAACAAGGGGAGGAGACAAAATATATTTAAGCCAGGAGATATGGTATGGATACATTTAAGGAAAGAACGTTTCCCTCAGAGGCGCAAAAATAAGCTTATGCCAAGAGCAGATGGTCCTTTTGAAGTACTTGAAGCTTATGGTGACAATGCTTATAAGATTGATCTACCTAGTGAGTATGGAGATGTCAGTGCAACATTCAATATTAAAGACTTATCATCATACTACAATGATGTGAATTTGAGGGCAAATTCTTTTCAAGAGTGGGAGAATGATGTGAATTTGAATGAGGATTCAAGCAAAGTGGACGAATCTATAAATTAATGCTTAATCCTATGGGCTTGAACGTGGATAGAAGGCAAATATGGGTTACAAGACTCTCATGGGACGTTCCCATAGAGGAATAATAGCCTTTGGATGCAAGGAAAGAAAGGTAGGGCTAAATGTGTTTGTTGAGCCTATGGTTTTTTCCCACTCCACTTTGTAGGGTTTTTCCATATGGTGTTTTGTGATTATCTTGATAAGTCTATGAGTCATGATTGATGGAATCCAGCATGAAGAATAGTTTCTTGAAAGTTTGTTGATTAAAAGATCAAATCTTGAAACATTTCTTAAAGTTTCTTGGAAATCTTGAAAAATGGCGCAAAATTGACGAAGCAAATATTGGCGGAAATTTTCGCGATTGTCAAAGATCTTGGGCACCAAGTTAATTCGTGATTTTTGGGCTTAAAATATGATAATTATCTTTTTTAATAATTATTTAGTCAAGTTGTTAGGATAATTTCTTGATTAGTTAGTTAGATAGAGTTTGTTAGGAAAGATAAGATCAAAGTGCAAGTTGCATGATGATGTGGCAATCTTATCTTTAGTTTGTTATGCAAGTTGCACACAAGAAGGATTTATTTGCCTATCTTGTGCGTGTTTCTTAGGTAGAAATTAGTTAGGATTTTGTTGTTGATTATACCTATAAATAATCTCAACAATAGAATGTAATTAATTAAGTTTTGATTCACAAAGATAAAAGATACACTAGTTGCGTCAATTTTTTATGCGTGACAATTTTGTTCCTAACTTTGTGATTTTAGATTGAATTACATTGTTAGAAGCCTAATTAGTTATTCTCTAGATTGGTTTAATTAATTAGCATTCAATCAAAGTTATTTGGATTTGATAACAAAGGTTTAATATTTTCGTAAGTTTTGAGTATTATTTGCGAGTACCACTTAAAACTCACATCACTTTATAATCTAAAGTGGCTAGATGATGATAATGAAGTGAGCATCCGAAAGCAAGCTTTAGTAAGTTTTTCAATTGGAAAATTTGATGATGAGGTACTTTGTGATGTTGTCCCTATGGATGCATGTGATCTACTACTTGGTAGACCGTGGCAGTATGATCGAAAAACTATTCATGATGGTGAGTCCAATGTGTATAAAGTTTTCAGAGAAGGAAAAACGAAGGTATTGTGATACGCATATCAATGAGCAAAACTTCGAGGGTTTGGGTTTGATTGAAGGTGGAAAACAAGAAGCAACCATGGGGGAGTTAGTGGCTTATGGAGACACAAGGCTTCTTGGGTTGGCTAGGGTGGATTTCTACGTGTGCATGGTGACATGCACAAGCTTATTCACGTAAATATAAAGCAAGTATAGTTAGTAGTTTAGAAGTGTTGAGCTATATGGGTTTTCTTCCCACGTCATTTGATAGGGTTTTACCATATGGTGTTTTGTTATTTTCTTGATTAGTTTATGAGTCAAGGTTGATGGAATCAAGCATGAGAAACACAAAAATGGAGGTTTCTTGAAATAAAGATTGAATCTTGAAGAGTTTCTTGAAGTTCTTGAAATCGCAAGTCCAACAAAAATCAACGAGAAATCAAGCAATGCATATGGCGGGATTTTTGGAAGATTTTTGAAGTTATGGGCAACGTTGTCAACGTGGTTTTTCAAGTTGTTTGACTTGGTCAACTTAGTTTGTTATTTCGGAAATATAGTGGCTAGATTTGATTTGCAAAATATCTAAGATTTAGACTAGAAATCAGATTACAAAATATATGGTGCAAAGATATGTATCCGGTTTTGTTAGGATTTTCTTGTTATCCTAATCTTAGTTTGTTATACCATATATCTAAGGTAGTTAGGATATGTTTAGATTTCTGAAATATTGTGTGATATGTTTAGCCTATAAATAGGATGTAAAATACATCAATAAAATTCAGATTTGAGAGATTAAACACAAAGTGTTTCCGGTTTTCTTTTGTTTCACGAAGTAAACAATTTTTGAGAGTTTCTTGTGAGAAATTCGAATTGAGTGAGTGGTGCTTTGCTTTATCTCACGTGAGGATAGTTCTTAGGATTTGAGGGTGCTTTGCTTTAATCAAATTCTACTAATTATTCGCCTTAGAAGTTCAGATTTGTGGTGCGTAGCTTTATCAAATTTGAAGTCTAAGTTTCTTTGTGTGAGTGGCGTTTGTTTATAACAAAATTCACATCAACTTTTGGTGCTCTCGTTGAGAGATTCATTCAATCTCAAGTGTTCAATATCAATTATCATGGCTCAAGAAGGTGGAGACGAAAATCCACAAGGATTCACGAAGGGTTTGAGCTTGGCTCAAGCAAAAGAGCTACGTATGCAAGGGGAGATTGACGAGTTAAAGGCTCGTTTAGATGAAGTCCTAACCATCATGGCTTCTACCAAGAAAACTCCTACTAAATCTAAACAAGAGGAGGGCTCATCATCAAGTGAAAGTGAGCAAGAAAGTGTGAGGAGTGTACGTAAACCAAAAAAGGGATACTCATCAAGTTCTAGTGACGATGAGGAACCAAGATCAAGGCACAAACATAAGGGAAAGATGAGGGATGATGATCGAAATCTTAAACTCGAAATTCCTGAGTTTAATGGAGGTATGGATCCTGAAAAATTTCTAGATTGGATTCGTAGGGTTGAGAGGATTTTTCGTTACAAAGAATATGATGATCATAAGTCCTATAAATTGGCGGAATTAAAACTCACTTCCTATGCAAGTTTATGGCTTGAGGGTTTACAAAGAAAGAGAAGGAAAGAAGGTAGATCAAAAATATCTTCATGGTCTAAATTGAAAAGGGAGATGAGGAAACGTTTTGTTCCTCAAGATTTCGAACAAAACAATTTCATCAAGATGCATACATTAAAACAAGATAGAAAAACGGTTGATGAGTACATTGTGGAGTTTGAAAAATTGATCATGATTTGTGATTTAGAAGAGAAGGAGGACCACAAAGTGGCTCGTTTTGTGGCTGGTCTAGATGAAAATATAAGGGAGAAGGTCGAATTACAACCTTATTGGACCTTTGATGAAGTTTGTAGAGTGGCAGCAAGGGTTGAGAAACAAGTTGCACGCAAAACAAAGACATACTTCAAAACCTATGATTCTAAAGAAAAGCGTGATACTTTTCCTCAAAAACCAAACTTTGATAAGGTTACTAAACCACCCTTCATCAAGGATAAGAGTTCAACTTCAAAGCCCCAAAGTAGTGATTCACGCATTGTTTGTTTCAAGTGTAAAGGGCAAGGTCACATTCAAAGAGATTGTCCTCATGCTAGGGTCACAACAACTCGAAATTGGGTAGATGGGGAAAGCCTTGAAGAAGAGGAGGAGATGTATGGGGATGAGGGAGAGGAAGAGTATGCCAATTATGAAAATATGGAGGAAGAAACGGAGGAAGTCCAACCAGAAACACAAGGCCAATCCTTGGTGTTACGTAGGGTATTACAATCTCAAAGTGCACAACCTTTGGAGAGTCAAAGGGATAAAATTTTTCTCACAAGGTGTAATGTTCAAGGCAAGCTTTGTGATGTAATCATAGATACTGGAAGTTGCACAAATGTAGTATCTACGTTGTTGGTGGAAAAGCTCGCAATTCCTACAAAGATACATCCTCAACCATACAAGCTACATTGGCTTAGCAACACAAGTGATGTTAAGGTAAACAAACAAGCCTTGATTGCGTTTAAAATTGGTAAATTTGAGGATCAAGTACTTTGTGATGTTTGTCCTATGGATGCTTGTCATATATTATTGGGTAGACCTTGGCAATATGACCGTTTTGTGAAGTTTAATGGAAGAACAAATGTCTATATTGTGCGCAAGAACCCTAATGAAAAATCATATGCATTAAAACCCTTGATGATTTCTAAACCTAAAACAAGCATGGGTAATTCTAAAGGTGTTTTGTTGGTGGGTGGAAAGGAGTTAGAAAGGGAGTTGAAAACAAGTTCTATGTCTTATATGTTGTTAGCCAAAGAGGTACAAGATGAAGCCCCAGAGATTCCTAGGGTTTTGCATCCTATGTTGAATGAGTTTTCAGATGTGTTTCCTAATGAGTTGCCACCAGGATTACCACCAATAAGAGGGATTGAACATCAAATTGATCTTATTCCTGGGTCTCAAATTCCTAACAAGCCTGCATATAGATGTAATCCAGAGGAGACAAAGGAGATACAAAGGCAAATTGAGGAATTAATGGAGAGGGGGTACGTGAGAGAGAGCATGAGTCCATGTGCTGTGCCTACATTAATAGTACCTAAGAAGGATGGGACTTGGAGAATGTGTATTGATTCAAGGGCAGTTAACAATATAACCGTCAAGTATAGGTTTCCTATACCTAGATTGGATGATTTGCTAGATGAATTACATGGTTCTCAATTATTTTCAAAAATTGATTTAAGGAGTGGATATCATCAGATTCGAATGAAGGAAGGTGATGAATGGAAAACAGGTTTTAAAACAAAGCTAGGGCTTTATGAATGGTTAGTCATGCCTTTTGGGTTAACTAATGCACCTAGTACGTTTATGAGGTTGATGAATGAGGTCTTAAAGCCATACATTGGTAAGTTTGTAGTGGTATATTTAGATGATATTTTGGTGTATAGCAAGAGTGTTAATGATCATCTAAGCCATCTAAGGAGTGTGTTTGGGACATTACGAGAACAAAAGCTCTATGCTAAGCTCGAAAAGTGTTATTTCATGGTACCAAGTGTGACGTTTTTGGGGTATATTGTGTCCAAAGATGGGGTTTCTGTTGATCCATCTAAAGTGGAAGCTATAAAATCATGGCCAACACCAAAGAACGTGACTGAAGTACGTGCTTTTCATGGGTTAGCCTCGTTCTATAGGAGGTTTGTGAAGAATTTTTCATCTGTTGTTGCTCCTATAACCGAATGCATTAAGAAGGATAAGCCTAAGTTTGAGTGGACTAAGGGGGCACAAGAAGCTTTTGAATTGATTAAGAAGTTGCTTTGTAACACGCCTATACTAGCCTTACCAGATTTCTCTAAACCATTTGAAGTAGAGACGGATGCAAGTGGGGTTGGAATTGGTGCTGTTCTAGTCCAAGGGAAGAGGCCAATTGCTTACTTTAGTGAGAAGTTGAATGGTGCTAAACTGAACTATTCTACATATGACAAGGAGTTCTATGCCATTATTAGAGCTTTGGATCATTGGAGTCACTATTTAAGGCCTAATCACTTCATATTACATTCTGATCATGAAGCTTTGAAGCACATTAATGGTCAACAAAAATTGAATCCAAGACATGCTAAATGGGTTGAATTTTTGCAATCTTTTCACTTCTCTTCAAAGTACAAAACGGGGAAGTCTAATGTTGTTGCTGATGCTTTGTCAAGGAGATATACTTTGCTTGGTGTTTTGAATTTTAAGTTGCTTGGATTAGAGTTGATAACACAATTTTACGAGCAAGATGGTGATTTTGGACCAATAATGGCGCAACTTTCAAAGGGTTCTATGAGTTCCTATGTGCTACATGATGGGTTTTTGTTTAAAGGTAATCTATTGTGCATACCTAAGTGTTCTATACGTGAGTTGTTAGTAAGGGAGGCTCATGGAGGAGGTATTGCTGGACATTTTGGCATTACAAAGACACTAACCATGTTACAAGAACATTTCTATTGGCCAAAAATGATTGTTGATGTTGAGGCCATAATTGCTCAATGTGCTACTTGTCAAAAGGCAAAGGCAGCCTTTCATCAAGGTTTTTATACTCCATTGCCAGTGCCAGAGGGACCTTGGGAGGATGTTTCTATGGATTTCATTGTAGGGTTACCAAGGACAGCAAGGGGAAAAGATGCTATTATGGTAGTGGTTGATAGATTTTCAAAGATGGCTCATTTTACACCATGTCACAAGACAGATGATGCTATGAATGTGGCTGATTTATACTTTAAAGACATCATAAGGTTGCATGGGGTTCCAAAGACTATTGTAAGTGATAGAGACACAAAATTCATGAGTTACTTTTGGAAGTCACTTTGGAGGTTAATAGGCACGAAACTTTTGTTTAGCACATCTTATCATCCTCAAACAGATGGGCAAACAGAAGTCACTAATCGAACACTAGGGGTTTTGTTGCGTGGTTTGGTTAGTAAGACACAAAAAGATTGGGATTTGAAGCTTGCTCATGCTGAATTTGCTTATAATAGGTCACCTACTTATGCTACTAAGCACTCACCTTTCGAGATTGTCTATGGAGTTAATCCTAAGTTACCAATTGATTTTGTAAGTATTCCTAAAGGGGAGTTGGTACACAAAGATGCCAAGACTAAGGTTGAGTATATGCAAAAACTTCATGCAGAAGTAAGGGCTCGAATTGAGAAGGTTAATGATATTTACAAGGCACGAGCAAACAAACATAAATCACAACATGTCTACAAAGAAGGGGATTTGGTTTGGTTACACTTGAGGAAGGAAAGATTTCCAAATCAAAGGAAGAATAAACTTATGCCTCGTTGTGATGGACCGTTCAAGATCATAAGTAAAGTGGGGGATAATGCTTATAAATTGGAATTACCAGGAGAATATGGAGTCCATGCTACTTTCAACATTGGTGATTTAGCTCCTTATGTTCCTGATGACCAACTTCGAGGTTTGAGGACAAACTCTTTTGAAGAAGAGGAGGATGATACGCATATCAATGAGCAAAACTTCGAGGGTTTGGGTTTGATTGAAGGTGGAAAACAAGAAGCAACCTTGGGGGAGTTAGTGGCTTATGGAGACACAAGGCTTCTTGGGTTGGCTAGGGTGGATTTCTACGTGTGCATGGTGACATGCACAAGCTTATTCACGTAAATATAAAGCAAGTATAGTTAGTAGTTTAGAAGTGTTGAGCTATATGGGTTTTCTTCCCACGTCATTTGATAGGGTTTTACCATATGGTGTTTTGTTATTTTCTTGATTAGTTTATGAGTCAAGGTTGATGGAATCAAGCATGAGAAACACAAAAATGGAGGTTTCTTGAAATAAAGATTGAATCTTGAAGAGTTTCTTGAAGTTCTTGAAATCGCAAGTCCAACAAAAATCAACGAGAAATCAAGCAATGCATATGGCGGGATTTTTGGAAGATTTTTGAAGTCATGGGCAACGTTGTCAACGCGGTTTTTCAAGTTGTTTGACTTGGTCAACTTAGTTTGTTATTTCGGAAATATAGTGGCTAGATTTGATTTGCAAAATATCTAAGATTTAGACTAGAAATCAGATTACAAAATATATGGTGCAAAGATATGTATCCGGTTTTGTTAGGATTTTCTTGTTATCCTAATCTTAGTTTGTTATACCATATATCTAAGGTAGTTAGGATATGTTTAGATTTCTGAAATATTGTGTGATATGTTTAGCCTATAAATAGGATGTAAATTACATCAATAAAATTCAGATTAGAGAGATTAAACAAAAAGTGTTTCCGGTTTTCCTTTGTTTCACGAAGTAAACCAATTTTTGAGAGTTTCTTGTGTGAAATTCGAATTGAGTGAGTGGTGCTTTGCTTTATCTCACGTGAGGATAGTTCTTAGGATTTGAGGGTGCTTTGCTTTAATCAAATTCTACTAATTATTCGCCTTAGAAGTTCAGATTTGTGGTGCGTAGCTTTATCAAATTTGAAGTCTAAGTTCCTTTGTGTGAGTGGCGTTTGTCTATAACAAAATTCACATCATATTGCTCCCACTTTCGCCTAGTGATCTAAACAAGAAGAAGAAGGAGAAGCCCAAAGATGAAAAGAAGGTGTTGTTTGTGTCACGAAAGCAATTTGAGAAGGACATGAGTACTCGTGATTTTCTATACCTTTTGGTTGCTAAGGAAGTAAAGAGCATTGAAGACATTGATCATCCTATACTACAAGGATTATTGCGTGAATTTGAGGATGTGTTTCCAGAAGATTTGCCACAAGGTTTGCCACCAATTCGTAGTATTGAACACCAAATTGATTTGATTCCTGGTGCTCCCATACCTAACAATCCACCATATAGATGCAATCCAGAAGAAACAAAAGAGTTACAAAGGCAAATTGACGAGATTATGGAGAGAGGGTATGTACGTGAAAGTATGAGTCCTTGTGCAGTTCCTAACTTGCTTGTGCCTAAGAAAGATGAGATGTGGAGAATGTGCATCGATAGTAGAGTCGTGAATCACATAACTATCAAATTTAGGTTTCCTATCCGTAGGTTGGATGATTTACTAGATGAATTGAGTGGTTCTCAACTGTTTTCAAAGATCGACTTATGTAGTGGGTATCACCAAATTCGTATGAGAGAAGGAATGAATGGAAGACGGCTTTCAAGACAAAGCATGGGCTATATGAATGGATGGTTATGCCTTTTGGTTTAACTAATGCCCCTAGCACGTTCATGACGCTTATGAATGAGGTATTGCGCCCTTTCATTGGTAAATTTGTTGTGGTCTATCTTGATGATATATTGGTGTATAGTAAGGATGAAAAGGAGCATATGGATCATCTTCGACAAGTTTTTGAAGTTCTAAGGAAACAAAAACTCTATGAGAAGATAGAAAAGTGTGATTTCATGCAAAGTGAGATAAGCTTTCTAGGCTACATTGTTTCGCATGAGGGTATCAAAGTGGATCCAAAGAAAGTTGAAGCTATTGCATCATGGCCTATTCCTAAAATAGTTACTCAAGTGAGATCTTTTCATGGTCTAGCTTCGTTTTATAGAAAATTTATTCATAATTTTAGCACTATTATGAGTCCTATAATTGAATGCACGAAACAAGGCAAGTTTGAGTGGACCAAGCAAGCTCAACAAGCGTTTGACTTAGTAAAGGAAAAGATGTGCAATACTCCTATTCTAGCACTTCCTGATTTCACTAAACCTTTTGAAATTGAGTGTGATGCAAGTGGTATAGGGATTGGTGTGGTTCTTATTCAAGGAGGGAGGCCAATATCCTACTTTAGTGAGAAGTTAAGGGGAGGAAAATTGAATTACTCTACTTATGATAAGGAGTTATATGCCATGATTAGAGCATTGGATCATTGGAGCCATTATCTAAGACCACAAGCTTTTGTGATACATTCTGACCATGACTCATTGAGACATATCAATAGTCAACAAAATCTTAATGCTAGACATGCTAAGTGGGTGGAGTTTCTTCAACCTTTCAACTTTGTTGCGAAATACAAGGTTAGCAAGGCTAATGTAGTTGCGGATGCACTTTCTAGAAAACATAATTTGATAGCAATGGTTGATTCAAGAGTGTTGGGATTCGAAATCATCAAGGAGTACTATGATCAAGATAGGAATTTTGGTGACACATATAAGCAATGCACGTAAGAAGCAATTGCTCATTACAACTTGATTGATGGTTTTCTATTCAAAAACAACAAGCTTTGTATCCCTAAGTGTGCTATAAGGGAGCTGTTGGTTCGTGAAGCTCATGGAGGGGGTCTTGCAAGACACTTTGGCATTAACAAAACAATTGAGTTGTTACAAGAACACTTCTACTGGCCAAAGATGGTGGGAGATGTGCACGCCATTCTAGCTCGTTGTGGTACTTGTTAACGATCAAAAAGCACGTTTCATAAAGGATTATACACTCCACTACCTTTTCCAAGAAAGGCCTTGGGAAGATGTGAGCATGGACTTTGTTGTTGCTTTGCCAAGAACACAAAGGGGCAAGGATTCAATCATAGTTGTCGTTGATAGGTTTTCAAAGATGGCGCACTTTATTGCTTGTCATAAAACTGAGGATGCTATAGGTGTGGCTTCTTTATATTATAGAGAGGTCGTTCGTTTGCATGGGGTTCATAACCATTATTTCTGATCGTGATAGCAAGTTTCTTAGTTACTTTCGGAAGGGCTTATGGAAAATGATTGGCACGAAGTTCTTGTTCAGCACTTCTCATCATCCATAAACAAATGGACAAACTGAAGTCACTAATAGAACAATTGGTTCGTTGCTTAGGGGACTTGTGAGTAAAACTGGCAAAGATTGGGATGTGAAGCTAAGTCATGCAGAATTTGCTTACAATAGGACACCTACCTATGCTTCTCAGCATTCACCTTTTGAAGTAGTTTACAATATCAATCCTTATGTTCCAATTGACTTGATTACTATTCCTAAAAACGAGTATGTCCTTGAAGATGCAAAGAAGCAAGCTGAGAACATGTTGAAGTTACATAAGCAAGTAAAGGCAAGGATTGAGAAAGTGAATGAGATGTACACGAAAAACGCAAATAAGAAACGCAAGTCTAAGACATTCAATCCAGGTGATTTGGTTTGGGTTCATCTTAGGAAGGAGAGGTTTCCAGGGAAACTCAAGCACAAGCTCATGCCTAGGGCTGAGGGTCCTTTCAAAGTCTTAGAGAAGTATGGTGATAATGCTTACAAGATTGACATTAGGGAAGAATATGGCATGGCTAGTACTTGAGGAAAGAACGTTTCCCTCAGAGGCGCAAAAATAAGCTTATGCCATGAGCAGATGGTCCTTTTGAAGTACTTGAAGCTTATGGTGACAATGCTTATAAGATTGATCTACTGATACAAGTGCTAGTATACTTGATATTAATTATATTAATGAAATAAGTGATGGCAACTTCGATGGTGGTGATATCAATAGTGGCAATGGTATGGATGAAACCATAGGTAAAGTAATTGCTTATGGAAATATCAACCATATGGGTACATCAAGGGTAGGGATTCGCGTGTGCATGGTCACATGTCAATAATACGGCACGCAAATCAAGGCAAGAATGGTGGATTTGGGGAAGAAGATGGTTTTAGCCTTTGAGTTTTTCCCACAGGGTTTTTCTCATTTTTGGCTTTGAGTCTTTTAATTCTTGTTCAGTCTTGATCATCATAATTGTGCTAAAATACATGGAAGACAGATTCTTGAAGGTTTCTTGATTAAAAGATTGGATCTTGAAGCATTTCTTGAAGTTCTTGAACTAATCTTGAAAATTGTGCACAAAAGGAACGGTTTCGTGAAGCATGTTTTTTGAGCGTTTTTCCAAGTTCTTGAGCTCCAAGAAAGTGGCGTGATTTTAGTCTAAATTCTGATGATTATCTTGTTAATTAATTATTTAGTCAAGTTGTTAGGATATTTTCTTGATTTGTTAGTTAGTTAGAGTTTGTTAGGAAAGATAAGATCAAAGTGCAAGTTGCATGATGATGTGATAATCTTATCTTTAGTTTGTTGAGCAAAAGTAGTCTTTATTTTCCTAGTCTTAGGAGTGTTTTTTTAGTTTCTTTTAGTTAGGATTTTGTTGATGATTATACCTATAAATAATGTCAACATTAGGATGTAATTAATTAAGTTGGAGTTGAATAAAAAAAAAGTTGTTTGATTACCTGAAAACAAAAATCCGAAATTTAAGAGTTGGTGATTAAATTCTTTATACTCTTGTGATTTAATTATTAGCTTTGAGGGTGGTTAGGCTTTAAACAAAGGACTAATTGATCAACCTAAAATTAAGAATCTTGGTGTGTTGACCCTAGGGGTTTTGATGGTTACAAACACATACTACTAATGAGTTACTTGTTTGATGTCAAGATAAACATATATTAGTAGCCGTTATACCAACAGAAGAACTTGTCTCAAGTTCAGATGTGATGTGAATTTTGTTATAAACAAACGCCACTCACACAAGATAAACTTAGAGCACAAATTTGATAAAGCTACGCACCACAAATTTGAAGTTCTAAGGCGAATAATTAATAGAATTTGATTAAAGCCAAGCACCCTCAAATCCTAAAACTATCCTCACGTGAGATAAAGCTCAAAGCACCACTCACTCAATCGAATTCCTCACAAGAAATCCTCACAAAATTTTGTTTACTTACGTGAAACAATAAAACCGGAAACAATGTGTTTTCAATCAATCTAATCTGAATTTTATTGATGTATTTTACATCCTATTTATAGCTAAACATATCACACAATATGTGAATATCCTAAACAAATCCTAACTACCCTAGATTTATGGTATAACAAACTAAGATTAGGGATACAACATTCTCTACGAAACCGATACAACTTGCGCCATATATTTGTAATCTGATTTTCTAGCCTAAATCTTAGATATTTGAAAACAAATCTAAGGACAATATTTCCAACTAACTAACTGAAGTGACCAAGTCAAACAACACGAAAAACACCGTTGACAACGTTGCCCAGAATCGTCAAAATCTTCAAAATCCCGCCATTAACTCGATATATTCTCTCTTGATTTTTGATGGACTTCCATTTCAAGAACTTCAAGAAACCTTTTGAGCTCAATCTTTCTTTCAAGAAACCTTCAATTTTGTGTTTCCTATGTTTGATTCCATCAACCATGACTCATAATCTAAATAAGAAATCACAAAACACCATATGTAAAACCCTATCAAATAAGTGGGAAGAAAACCCATAGCTCAACACTCCTAAACTACTAATTATGCTTGCTTGATATTTACGTGAGGAAACTTGTACATGTTACCATGCACACGTAAAATTCACCCTAGCCAACCTAAGAGCCTTGTGTCTCCATAAGCACAACTCTCCCATGGTTGCATTTGTTTTCCACATTCTATCAAACCATCGAAGTTTTGCTCATTGATATTCGTATCAAGATGTCTCAAGTACGTTCGAATAATTAATACGCAATTTAGAAGATTTATACACTGAGGATATTCAGAGAATATATGACAACAAGACTTCAAAGTATATTCTGAGAAATATGGAAGATATATTCTAAGAAGATACCATAAAAGATCTTTGAAGATATGGAAAAGATATACACAAGATTATGGAACAAATCTATGAAGAAGAAGAATGTGAATTTAGATGGAGAATTATCTAAATTCACTTTATGAAGAATATTCACCAAGATATTGGTGAGATATGAAGCGTGAAAACAAGGAAATCAGAGAAACCCTACTTGTAACTTCACTATAAATACTGAAGATCAAAGAAAGAAATTCAAACGAACGTACTCTACCTCATTGAAGCAACAAGACTAGTACAAGAGTCAGTTGTACTAAGATTGTGTTCTACTTTATGAGTCGTTAATCTTGAGTTCAGGAAAGAAGAGTGATTGAGTGAATCACTTGTAAAGAGAAGAGAAAGAAGAACTCGTTCAGGGAACAAGTTCAAGGGAATAAGTATTGAGTTGTACTAGAGAATAGAGAAGTATTGAGTTGTACTTAGAGAATTGAGAAGTACTAGTTGTACTTAGAGAATAGAGAAGTACTGAGTGGACTTAGAGAATAGAGAAGGTTGGTCAAGCCACCAAGAAGAAAGAGAAGAAGAATAGAGAAGAACTTGTTCAGGGGGAACAAGTTCAGGGAGAACAAAGTACTGAGTGGTACTAGAGAAGTCCGTACTAACTAGGATTGTAACAGTGTCGTTGGCCGTAGTTAGTAAAAAGAGAATTGAGTCAAATCCCTAGTGGTCGGGTTTTTTCCTTCCTATTGGGCCTAGGAAAGGTTTCCCCTCACTAAAATCGCGTGTTCTCTACTTGTCTCTCAATCTCTCATACTTGTCTCTACTTTACTTGTCTCTAGTTTAATTATTATTGTTTGTCAAAACTAACAATGGTATCAGAGCAGGTTCTCTTTTGGTTGTTGCAGGTAATTCTTATGAGTGAATCCTAGAACCATGGCAAACAACGAGGAACGACTAACTGAGGGACATTCCACCGTAAGGCCTCCTAACTTCAATGGGAGTACTATCGTGAATGGAAAGCAAAGATGGAGACTTTTATTACTGCTGTAATTTCAAATCTAGATGGTGATTCGTGATGGTAACTTTCAAATTACCAAAAAGAATGAAAAGGTGAACTTGTTCCTAAACCCGAAAGTGAATACGTAAAAGAGGACTATGAAAAAATTGAAATGAATGCTTCTACACTAAAATACTTGCATTGTGGACTTGGACCTCGTGATACGATCGTACGGCGGGGTGCAAGAGCGCAAAAGAAATCTGGGACTTTTTGCAAATAACTCATGAAGGAACAAGTGAAGTTAAAAATCTAAAATTGATTACTTAATCAACAATATGAGGTGTTTAAAATAATGAACTATGAAAGTGTTCAGAATGATTGTTAGATTTGGTAACATGTTATTGAGTTGGAGTCCTTAGGGAGAGTCATTACTAATGAAGAACAAGTAAGAAAATTCTTAGAAGTCTACCTCAGGATGAAAGATGGAATGCTAGTTACCACTTATTTGAAACTAAGGATTTTTCCAAGTTCATGTTGAACAGCTTACAGGTTCATTAATGACCATGAGATGCATCTTAAATCTGGAGAAGTAGAAACATCCAAAGTCGATCTATTGCTCTTAAGGCTGAAGGACGTTCCATGACCAACACAGAAGATGAAGATGAGAATGATCCAGTGTAAGTGCAGAAGATGCAGCCTTGCGGGTGAGATAACTGAAGAAGATGATGTACAAAGAAAGGGGCAAAGGAAAACTGAGTTAGTTCCTCCAGAACCACTTGTCATAGTGCGGAAGTATGGATCACTTCATTCGAGATTGTCCACTATGGAATCAGAAAAGGGCACAGGGAAGGTGAAGTCAAAATTTGTAAGGAAACCATTCTTACAAGAAGACTCCAGAAAGTCATGATATATTCTTAAGAGAAGTCCATGATATATTCTTAAAGAAACCATTCTTTACAAAGAAGACTCCAGAAAGACTCCAAAATTGTAAAGACACTGAATTAAACATGCTTGTGAAAAATTAAAGAAGAAATATATTCTTAATGTAGAATTGTAAGGGTACAAGTGTCTAATTCCCGAAACAAATTTCATAAGTTGTCCCCACAAGCGAAAAGAATGAATTCTTAAATTAAAACAAGAGATACTGATTAAACAAGAAATTCATATCTTGGAAGAAGCCTAAATCAAATCATACACATAAAGTCTGTTAACGCTGTTAATTGGTTTGAAAAGAATCAATCTAAAAACAGATCAGGTGTGGGTTTTAACATTAAGAGGAAAGATAAAGTCAAGAAATATGTAGATTTACCTAACAACAAAATTTGTACTTTCTGTGGAAAAACTGGACATCTTCAAGGAGGATGTAACAGAAAAATGGAACAAATAGATGAAAACATAAGCAAGTTAAAACTGATGTGGATAGTTAAGAATGTTGATACAAAGGAACCCAAGCAAGTCTGGGTTCCTGCTACTAACCACTAAACTATTGTGCAGGCACAAGTGAAGGGGAACAACCTGTGGTACCTCGACAGTGGTTGTTCCAAGCACATGACAGGAGACGAAACTCAATTTCTTTCACTTGTTGCCTATAATGGAGGAACAGTGACTTTTGGTGATAATAAGAAGTGTGATATAATCGCCATAGGTAAGGTAGGTAAGTCACAAAAATGTTCCATAGACAATGTATTTCTAGTCGAGGGGTTAAGACACAATTTACTCAGTATTTCCCAATTCTGTGACAAAGGGAATACTGTTCGTTTTACATGTGAAAAATGTCTTGTCATTGACTGCAACACTGGAGACATCGTACTAGAAGGAAAAAGGAGAGGGAACACTTATACTGTTAATTTGAACCTTGTTCCTGAAAATCGTCTCAAGTGTCTAAGTGTTGCAGACAATGATCCACTACTGTGGCACAAACGTTGTGGGCATGCTAGTCTTTCACTACTAAACAAATTAAGACAAAAGGACTTAGTAATTGGTTTACCAAACATTAAGTACAATTGTGATAAAATTTGTGATGCATGTGTTAAAGGAAAACATGTTCGCTCATCTTTTAAATCAAAAACCTTGGTAAGTACTTCTAAGCCACTTGAGCTGAACCATATGGACCTTTATATGTATCTTGCCATTTCAGAGTGGTCGGTTAGTGCAGTTTTGGTGGCAGAAAGTGATGTGAATTTTGTTATAAACAAACGCAACTCACACAAGATAAACTAGAACACAAATTTGACAAAGCGACGCACCACAAATTCGAAATCCTAGGTCGAATAATTCTTATAATTTGATTAAAACAAAGCACCCTCAAATCCTAAAACTATCCTCACATGAGATAAAGCTCAATAGCACCACTCACTTGTCGAATTTCTCACAAGAAATCTTCGTAAAATTGTTTTGACGCAAACAATGAAAACGAAAAACAATGTGTTTTTAATCAATCTAATCTGCCCTTCTTGAGGTGTTTTACATGATATTTATAGCTAAACGTGTTGTCCAGCATGTGAATATCCTAAAAAAAATCCGAACTACCCTAGAATTAAGGCACAAGCAAACTAAAATTAGGAAAACAAAAATCTACTCAAATCCGGCAAACAAGCTTGCGCACCAAGGCTTGTACTCCGAATTTTGCCCTAAATCCTAGCTATTTTAGGAAACAAATCTAAGGACATTATTATAAACAAACTAACTAAAGTTGACCAAGTCAAACAACACGGAAAACAACGTTGCCCAGAACTCCCCAAAAATCCAGTAATACAACCCGCCATATAGCATGCTTGTTTTTCTTGATTTTTGATGGACTTCCATTTTCAAGAACTTCAAGAAACCTTTCGAGCTTCGATCTTTTTTTCAAGAAACCTCCACTTTCGTGTTCCCCATGCTTGGTTCCATCAACCATGATCCATAGACTTATTAAGAAAATCACAAAACACCATATGGGAAAACCCTATCAAGTGAAGTGGTAAGAAAACCCATATAGCTCAACATTTCTAAACTACTAGTAATCCTTGCTTGATTTTTACGTGAGGAAGCTTGTGCATGCCACCATGCACACGTAAAAATTTGCTTTAGACAACCCCAAGAGTCTCGTGTCTCCATAAGCCACTAGTTCTGCCATGGTTGCATCTTGCTTTGCACCTTCTATCAAACCGTCGAAGTTTTGCTCGTTGGCATTCGTATTAGAAAGGGAGGGGGTACAAATGCCGGTCTATTTTGTAAGTCATGTCCTCAAAAATGCGGAGCTAAGGTATTCTGAAGTTGAAAAGTTTGGGCTGGCGCTTTCATGGCTTCAAAGAAGTTGAGGCCATATTTTATGGCACACCGCATTGTCATATATACCAAACTCTAATGTATGAAAACGTCCGTACACAAACGATTCCTCTGTCTCCATGGAAGGGTTCGACCTTTCAGGGTACGGAATCAGTTTGTAAGATTCAATGAGAGTGGAGGTGAGTGATTGATCCAAGGCACAAGACTCGGTGTCCGAATTAAAAGACATAAGTACTAAAGCGAAAAGTAAAAAAGAGAACAGATGGAGTGGTACCTGAGTAGATGAAAAAAGGATGATGTAAGGATGCCGAGGCAAAGAAAGGTCTTGAAGAAAAATAGTCAGCTGAGTTGCAGGCTTGAAATGATGCGTTTTGAACTTCTCTCTCTAAGACAGATTCTCTCTCTTCAACTCAGTAAAATCTCTCTCCAGAAATGCAAGAAGTAAAAAATGGAAAGTGAAGGAAGGAGTTAGTATTTATAGAAAAAGAAAAGAAGGTGAAAAGTTGATGCTCCTTCTCCCCCAAAAAATTTTGAATTATCCCATGGGCTTAGGCCCATGGTTGTCTTTGAGGCTTGTTCAAAAGGGGTATAAAGTGGGGTCCAAGCCCAGTTCAACACCCCTTTTGAAGGGGCAAATGTTGTTGGGTATCTTCCCCTGACACGTGGCCCAATGGCTGGGTGACACGTGGCCCAACGGTGGGGTGACACGTGGCCCAATGTGGGAGTGACGTGTGGCAATATTAAGTCAGCTAAAGAAGGATGACACCTTGGTCTACGGGACAAAGCCCATCACTAGCAGGCCCACCAAGTTAACCTAACAGGCAATCCAACGACTATGAACGTGACATGTGTCAACATCTTATGCATGGTGCAGTTCTCGAGAAGCCTATAAATAGGTCCCTTTTTATTGCTTTGGGGGACAGATTGACGGCAGAAAATAGAAGTATTTATAATTAAGAGTTTCTCTAGGACTAGAGTTTTCTCTCTCAAGATTACTGTTCATTGACTGTTAAAATTGCAATCATTCATTAAATATTTGATTATATAAAAGCACATCACTCTGTGTTGTAGCATTGTATTTGAGTCCACACATTTCCCTCAATATTATACAAATTTCCCGAAAACAGAACATATCAAGAGCACTAGTACAAAAAACAAGTTTTGCCGCGGTTTTGAACCGCAACACTTATAGCAGCAGCAAATAATCAAATTTTATTTGCTGCGGTTAATAGGGTTATTTGCTGCGGTTGTTTTGAGAACAGCAGCAAATAACCAGTTTCCCTCCATTTTCAGTTCAGTTATTTGCTACGGTTGTTTGGAGAACCGCAGCAAATAGGTTTTTATTTTATTTTTTGGGTAATTTTCTGAAATGAAATTACGCTCCTAATTCCTAATATCATCCACGCTCCCTGCAAATAATATTCCGCAGCTAGTACCCAATTTATCGAAACCGAATTCAGTTCAATTAATATTTATTAATCGATTGTTATAACCAAGAAAGGAAAGTATACAACCTAGATAGCCAGCCTTAGCCAAACTGACTCAGTTCAACCAAAGCAGCTCAAATGAATTCAAACTATACATAAAACAAACAAACCAAAAAAAAACACCAACAAATTAAAAAACAGAACTAAGAACAACCAAACACCCACAACTCAAATCAAGCATTACAATGTGCAGCAATGCTCATACTGCATTACAGCAGCACTCACCAAACATTCGGCAGCACACAACCACACTAGCTGCACAACACTGCAGCGAGTAGCTGCCAAAACCACCACCAAACTACCATACCAACAACTCAGCTAGCCACAACCAGAGCAGCACACAGCCAAACTAGACCAATCCTTAACTAGCTTACAATAAAAAAATAACAGCATATTCAGCAAACACTGACCACCACAGCAATTCACCCCTTTCTCCACACCAACTGCACCCAGCCAAACACTGACCAGAGAGCCAGGCAGCAAACCTGCAAACCAACACTGCCATAACCAGAAAGCAGCCCCAGCACAGCACAATCTACAGCAGCACCCAAAACTTAACCTGCAGACTGCACAGCAACACAACCAACCCACAAACCAACTGAACCTGGGCAGCAGCAAATCAACACTATAACGAACATGCTGAAACCACACACCACATCACCTAAACAAACAAAGAAACAGAAACAACACAGCACAGCACTCAACCAGCAACCACAACGAACAACATAGCCTATAACAGCAGCTAATCCCACTGTCCAAACTACTACACTGCAGTCTCACTGTACCAATACACAAATGTCTTATACTTCCTGTTGATAGTCTTCCATTCCGGACCATCAGCTGGATGTTGTAGCAAA
This sequence comes from Suaeda aralocaspica, assembly GCA_016808085.1. Lineage (NCBI taxonomy): Eukaryota > Viridiplantae > Streptophyta > Magnoliopsida > Caryophyllales > Amaranthaceae > Suaeda > Suaeda aralocaspica. The sequence continues at coordinate 12,027 of PYUH01000346.1, read as the reverse complement.
CCCTTCACCCTTCTACTCTCCGCATACCACCTTAGATTCTTAGCATCCTTACTAATTGAAAACAACCGCTTGAATCTCGGTATTATTGGGAGATACCACAACACCTTGGACGACGGACCAGCTTTACCCTGTGCCCCTTGTCGCTCATAACGTGGCAAATTTCACTTTGGACACTTATCCAACAACTCATAATCTTTTTGGTACAATATGCAATCATTTGGACAAGCATGTATTCTCTCATACTCTAAGCCAAATGGACACATCAGCTTCTTAGCATAGTAAGTCGACTTAGGAAGCTCATTGCCATCCGAAAACATGCCACTTAGCTTTTCTAGCAACATTGTGAAACTTCTATCAGTCCAATTATTTTGTGATTTGACACTAAACAATTCCATCACAGCAACAAGAATAGTCAATTTAGTACAACCGGGGTATAAAGGCTTTCGAGAGGCCTCTGAAATGGATTCAAAGCCTCGACCATCTCAAGGCCTCCACCTCTCTTCACTCTATAATTCCGCTTCATCGCGTTCGTAATCATCATTCCTATAGACCCATCATTGGTTGCATGAGTATAGTCCTTGTTATGTTGATGACTACTATCTCTGTTGTGATTACCACGCGAAAAGGACCGTCATGGACTCCTGTCTCACCTGATAACTCCACACATATAATCAGGTCGAAAACCATGAAGAAGTAGGTGCAGCTACCTCAGCAATACTTTCAACTTACGATCATTGGCACACTTGAAACATGGATAGTAAAACCCCCTGGGTTTTTTGATTTGTGAATGCTTCTTCTGCACGCTCACAAAACTACAACACCCCTCTACAAATTTCGCCTTATCACGGCAATTGTACATCCATGCCGATCCTTTGACATCTTGTGCAACTAACACACACAATTGAAGGATTCAGTACAATAACATAGTAATTTAATAATTGGTTGTGTATAATTCTTTCAAAAATGTGCTTCTTGATTTATAACATTTAATTAGTTTATCAGTTCAGCAATTGCTTACTAAATTGAAGAAGCAAATTACGTAGTAGTGAAGAGATCATAAGGAATTTTCAATTCCATGTACACTTTAGTTTGGGAGGGGTTTGTTTTGTTTTCCAATACCTTCGAGTTGTGTAGCGACTAAGAGCATCTTTGGTTCAAAACTTGGAATGGGATGAATGAGAATAGAAAACCATAGAGTATGAGTGAAAATCCGTTTCTTTTTATAAGTTGTTTGACTCATCGCTCATATGTTAACAAGGGAGGTGTGGAATCCTATACCCTTGGTAAATGACTCTCAACTTTTCATCATTTCGTCTTTATAGCGACACCCATTCCATACTACTAGAAGGGTTGAACCAACACCCACTCCTGAGGTATTAGTATGGATTAGTAATGGATATTTTATTGGAATGAATGAAAATGTACACTTCTCTAAACTGTATAACTGAAATACTGATTTGACTTTTGACTTTGACTTTAGTATGGAAATGGAGCTCCATCTTAGCTGATTTTAGTTTTTCTAAGTTTTTGAATTTTTTGGTACGTATATGTGAACAGGGATTATATGAAAATAATTGCGTAGATTATAAAATTAACAATTTGGCATTTTGGGTGACTCACTTGATATGTAGTAGGCACTTAATGTTAGCTACTTAGCTATGAAGACTATGCAGTTTTTATATACCAAGTGTATAAAATTAAAGATTGTAATAGAATCAATACATACCAAAAAGTTTGAAATTGCTATTACGTATATGGCTTACGAAAACCCACAATACATTTCCTTAGAAATACCCATAACAACCCACAACAAATTATGAGAACCTAAACCTAACAAAAGAAAGAATCAAATACCTCAATTTCTTATAAGAGAAAAAGTAAATCAACAAATTCAAAAAATGAGAGCAAAAAATTACATAAAAAGGTATAATTCAGGATTTCATTATTTCTATCTGATCCAACTTAGAATGTGCAGATCTTTTACTAGACAACTTTATTGCATATTGGCCATGCCTAGGTACCCAAAAGGTCTATCGCAGTCCACGACTTTATACTATTCAGGTGCTTTGACAGGTTAATTAAAGATGATCAAAACTTATACACAATAAANTGATCAAAACTTATACACAATAACTACTGTAATAAATATTGATGATAAAACCTACATAAAAATAAACAAGTGACTACAATGCTTTACTTGAGGTTTAGAATTTTAGAGCATAGGCAATAATTCTTAATAAATAGCTCAATGGACATTTACTTAATTATACACAAGGGTAAGTCTTTTTGGAGATTCTTCCGAATAATATATAGCCATGACAGATTTTTTAAGTAACAGATGCCATATGATAGCTTCAAAATCCATATGCTCAAACACTCAATATTCGATAACATACCAGTTCTACAGTAGGATAATGTCGCAGACTCTTAGCAATTGAGCAGGCTTTTCCATAAATGGAATATGTATACAAAATCTTGATAAAAGACTCCACAAAAGTACACAAAAACTCATGAATATGAAATTTGAGGTGAAACACAATGCACAGGTAAAAAATACCAGTTCATACATTCACACTCTCACACACTCAATTAAACACACATAAATTGACATATTCACATATTCAACTGGTCAATAACCACATAACTGCACAGATTCACAGATTCAACTGCTGAATTGACAAAAATTGACATAACTGCACAGAATACAAACGGAAAAAACAAATATAACCGCCTCCCAATAACCGTAGGTCCAAACTGTAAAACAGAATACAAAGAGTTATACCTTTACAAATCGAAACCCTAGGTCCCAATAACCGCCTCTGGATTTGTTGATGGAGGAACTGAACCTTCTTGCTGCTGCAGTCGAAAATTCACGATTTGTTGATGGTGGTGCTGAAAATCTGAAGAAAGTAAGTACAACGTAACCTTAGTCCATAGTCAAAGAGCCATATGTCATACAATCATAAAAACTAATCCATTACCAAACGAAAGTGTTTAGGAAATTCAGCTGTCATTATTAAATCTAATAAACCAAACAAATTATAACACCATCCATTTTAAATCGGTAAAAATGACTATTTTATCAATCTGAAACGGTCACAAAGGTTCGATTCATAAAATTTGGGTAATTTAGACGCACATGTAGTGGTTATTCTCAGAAATGTCATAGCTCATTCAGCTCATTTTATGGAAAAAAAATAATTATAGAGAAGAAGGGTTAAATATATAAGTTGTTTGATGAATAGCTAAAAGCCAATTGCTAGAAGTTAAGGTAATTAAGTAGTTAGCCCAATAACAGCAAATATTACAGTAAAATATTTAACCAAAATGCAAACATAACAAAATCATAACTTCAGAATAAAAGAAAAACCTAGATTTTTTTAATTATAGTCGCCAAAAACTCCTTACAAAGGACGAGATTAAAACCACAATTCAATCACTATTCTAAAAACATTTTAAGGTGAAGAAAACACATCTTTGCACAACTAAGCATAAAGTGTTCCATTTTTTGTCCTCTTACAATTTACACCCCATTCTCAACAAGAATAGGAATAATAGTAATGAGATATGAACACTACAAATTCCAATTCTCATCTATCCTCCCTTCCTAAATTTTATTCTTTGTTCTAAGAGCCAACAAGAATAATCACAGCTGACCAATTTGAATGAGACCGAGATCCATCTACTGCTTTACATAGTACAAATTGACATCTAGAAAAATGGTGACAAATAAATTGCCTATTCATAAGGAACTTGTGTTCTTAAACATGGTGACATGCCTCCTAATAGCTACATCATATCATGAGACACGCGCAAAAAACTTCAACACAATTAAACTGACTTACAGTATGATCCACAATCAAGAAAATAAGCAGCAAAATTATAAGCCAAAGCATGATTGTAAATTGCAAATGATACAATGTAGGCACCAAAACACATGATTACAATATCTCTGCACTACCTTAACACAATAATAACTAAGGTATAATTTAAAAAGAATATATATCAGATCATCAAACTGAACAACTACAATAAATTCAAAGTACAACTTCAATTATGCAAAGTTGCTAATCCAAGTAAATCAATTATAAACTATTGCAACAAAATCGCCAAAAGTAAAGCATCAATCAAATAATTGGCAAATGTTCATCAAAGTATTAGACTTGAGCTCCCAAAAAGCTTGGAAGATATAAGAAACACTTCTCTTAATCAAACTTCAAAATCAATCAAACAAAGTTGTGTAATTTCCAAAAATATAATACCTATAAATTGCATAATCAAAGAAAAGCAATGAAACCCAGGAAAATTAACCCAAATAATAAGCAAATTCAATCAAAAACTCAAATGCCCACAAAAATTAATGACCTGGGATTTCAACAATCATATCAAAACTCACTAAAGCTAATTCCATGCTAAATCTCGTAGTTCTCTCTACTCAAGTAAAGACTAACGAAACAACAGTAAATTAAACAGCAAAAATAACAGAAATAATCTCATGCATTTTACAATTTTACATCCAAAACCTAAAATGTCGAAAAATGATATCAAACATCAACTAAATACTAAAGAACTACCTTCAAAATCAATTTAATTTAAACACAAACTCAATTTTCCGCAAATTAAGACGAATAAACATCAAATGATGAAGTGAAATTAGCGAAAATGAAGAAAGAGATCGCCGAAAAAGTACCGGAATCTTTTTAATGGAATATATTTGCTTCTGCAGTTAAATTAACGATCAAAGAAGCGCTAATTCACCGGAAATTGTGAGGTTGAAGATGGTTAATGTGCAATTATAATTACCAGATTTAGATTTTTTGCTGCGAACTTGATTGAATTCTTCGATCTGATGTTTGAGGGCGACGAGGAAGCTTGGAGACGGCGACAGAAGAAGATAAGGGCGACGAAGAAGGAAGAAAGTATTAGGGATTTTTGGTTTGAGTGTGAGTGTTTGAGTGTGAGTTGAGAGGGAGTTAGGTTTGAGAGCATGAAGAAAGACTGAAAAAAAGAAGGAAAAGAAAAGAAAAGAAAAAGAAAGTGCGATAGATGTATTCTAATAACAGTCCCAACGGGAAAAAAAAAGAAAAGAAAAAAAAATCTACAACTTATTTGCTGCGGTTATAAACCGCAGCAAATACTCATACATAGCAGCAAAAACTGTTATTTGCTGCGGTTACACAATAACCGCAGCAAATAATACTCCTTATCAAAAACAGCAATTTATTTGCTGCGGTTTTTATAAAATCCCAAAAAACCGCAGCAAATAAGGGGCAGCAAAATGTATTTTTTGTACTAGTGACATTTAATGAATCTGATGTAGAATTGGGCCTTATAATGCAGCAACTGGGGAATGGAGTAGTGGGATCCTATGTTTTACATGATGGGTTCCTATTTAAAGGGAATCAGTTATGCGTGCCTAATTGTTTAATCAAAGGACTAATTGATCAACCTAAAATTAATAATCTTGGTGACTGGGTCTTTATAGATTCAAAATTTTAGTACATCCCGTTGTGAGTTTTTGTTCACACGAAAATTCACATCAAGTCTATGAGTCACGATTGATGGAATCCAACATGAAGAATAATTTCTTGAAAGTTTCTTGATTAAAAGATCGAATCTTGAAGCATTTCTTGAAGTTTCTTGGAAATCTTGAAAAGTGACCCAAAATTGACGAAGCAAATATTGGCGGAAATTTTGGCGATTTTCAAAGTTCTTGGGCACCAAGTTAATTCGTGATTTTTGGGCTTAACTTCTGATACTTATCTTGTTTATTAATTATTTAGTCAAGTTGTTAGGATAATTTCTTGATTAGTTAGTTAGTTAGAGTATGTTAGGGAAGATAAGATCAAAGTGCAAGTTGCAGGATGATGTGGCAATCTTATCTTTAGTTTGTTATGCAAATTGCACATAAGTAGGATTTCTTTGCCTATCTTGTGCGTGTTTCTTAGGTAGAATTTAGTTAGGATTTCGTTGTCGATTATACCATAAATAGTCTCAACAATAGGATGTAATTAATTAAGTTTTGATTCACAATAAAAATTAAAGATACACTAGTTGCCTCAATTTTTATGCGTGACTATTAACTTTGTGATTTTGGATTGAATTACATTGTTAGAATCCTAATTAGTTAATCTCTGGATTGTTTTAATTAATTAGCATTCAATTAATTTATTTGGATTTGATAACTAAGATTGAATATTTTTGTGAGTTTTGAGTGTTATTTGCGAGTACCACTTAAAATCCACATCAGGCCATATGTGCTTTTTGCCAAACCTACATATTCTACTTCATTGAACAAAGCATCAACAAAGCCACAAAACCCTAACCCCACGCCATCTAATGAAAAACCTAAGAAGGTTTTGTCTAAAGCCGAATATGAAGAGAGGCGACGTTGTTTTAAGTGTCAAGGCTATGGACACATTGCTTTAAATTGCACAATGAAACGTCAACTAAACATTGATGCTGTTCGTCAATGGGAGAAAGAAGAGGAGGAGTTTGACATTATATGTGATGAGGACATACATCATAGTGAGACGGGGGAGGATAGTGGAGAAGATTGTTACAAACAACCACCACTCAATGAGGAAGATGGCCAATTGTTCATGATTAGAAGGGCTTTGCATTTAGAAGCCTCGCCAAACAAAGACCAAAGAGAGAATTTGTTCCACACTCGTTGTAAAATAGGAGGGTTTCTATCTACATTGATTATTGATATTGGATCATGCACAAACGTAGCTTCTAAGGAGCTTGTTGATCGTTTGAAATTTCCTCAAAGACTTCATGCTCGTCTATATAAGCTTTATTGGCTTGATGACACAAAGGGGATTGAGGTAAGGAAACAAGCCCTTGTTTCGTTTGATATTGGCAAGTATAATGATAAATTATGGTGTGATGTGGTTCCTATGAGTGCTTGTCAAATACTTTTGGGAAGACCATGGCAATTTCATAGACAAGTGAAGCATGATGGTGAATCCAATGTATATTCGGTCCTTTGTGGAAAGAAAAGGATTGATTTGTTGCCATTATCTCCAAAAGAGACACAGAAGAATCACGCAAACTCTAAACCTAAAAATACGAAGCCTAGCTTGTTTCTAATAGGTAAAGAACTTGAGCAAGAGGTTGAGCAAGGCACTCCTATGTACATGCTTGTGGTGAAGAAGTTGCAAAAGTGTCTAAGGTGCAAAATGAACAATTACAAAGGCTTTTGAACGAGTTCCATGATGTATTTTCGGAAGAGTCGCCAAATAAGTTACCACTTATTCGAGGGATAAAACATGCTATTGATTTTATTCCTGGGACGCCAATTCAAAATAAACCTACTTATCGGTGTGATCCTGAGGCATCTAAGGAGTTATAGAGGCAAATAGATGAGTTGTTGGAGAAAGGATTGATTCATGAAAGCATGAGTCCTTGTGCAGTTCCGGCTCTCCTTGTTCCAAAAAAGGATGGTACATGGAGCATGTGTATTGATTCTCTAGCACTAAACAACATTACTATAAAATACAGATTCCCTATGCCTAGATTGGAGGACATATTGGATGAGTTACATGGTGCTACAATCTTTTGCAAGATTGATTTGAGGAGTGGTTATCACCAGATGCGCATTAGAGAAGGAGATGAATGGAAAACGGCTTTCAAAACCAAACAAGGTCTCTATGAGTGGCCAGTGATGCCTTTCGGGTTGTGTAATGCTCCAAGCTCGTTTATCAGACTTATGAATGAGGTGCTATGTCCCTTCTTAAACAAGTTTATTGTTGTTTATCTCGATGATATACTTGTCTATAGTTCAAGCATTCATGAACATCTAGGGCATTTACGATTGTTGTTTGATAAGTTGCGTGAACAAAAGCTCTATGGAAAGCTTGAGAAGTGTGATTTCATGCAAGAAAAGATTGTTTTTCTGGGATATATTGTTAGTAGAGAAGGTGGTATGGTTGATCCATCCAATGTAGAGGCCATTATGTCTTGGAAAACTCCATCAAACATACATGAGGTGCGTAGTTTTCATGGATTGGCTTCGTTCTACAAAAGGCTCATCCAGAACTTTTCTACCATCATGGCCCCTGTTACTAAGCTTATGAAGAAGGGAGAATTCATATGGAATCCAAGAGCACAGGAGGCTTTTGACAACATCATGCAATTGCTCTGTCGTGCACCTATTCTAGCTTTGCCTGATTTTCACAAACTTTACGAAGTAGAGTGTGATGTTAGTGGCATAGGTATTGGTGTAGTGCTTGTCCAAGAAAAGCGTCCAGTTTCTTATTTCAGTGAGAAATTAAGCGGAGATAAGTTGAATTACTCAAATTATGATTGAGAATTCTATGCAATTGTGAGAGCATTGGATCATTGGTCACATTATCAGAGAGCAAAGCCATTTATATTACATTCCGATCATGAAGCTTTGAAGTTCATCAATGGACAACAGAAGCTGAATTACAGGCAAGCTAAATGGGTTGAATTTCTCTAATCCTTCACGTTTTCATCTAAATATATAGAGTGCGAAACGAATGTTGTTGTTGATGCTTTGTCTAGACGATCATATCTGCTTGCAATGGTTGATACACGAGTGCTAGGGTTTGAACACATTAAAGAACTCTATGTCATGGATCTAAATTGTGCAAAAGAGATGCAAGTACCCTCACGAAATTACATGGTTCAGGATGGTTTCTTGTTTCGTCACAATAAACTGTGGATACCTCAATGTGGAGTTGGTGAATTACTAGTAAGGGAAGCACACAGTGGAGCTATGGCTGGTCACTTTGGCGTTCATAAGACATTTGATATGCTTAATGAATACTTCTATTGGCCAAATATGTTGGGAGATGTGCAATCCGTGGTTTCTAAATGCGCAACTTGCCAGAGATCCAAGTCTACATTCCATAAAGGCTTATGATGTGAATTTTGTTATAAACAAACGCTACTCACACAAGATAAACTTAGACTTCAAATTTGATAAAGCAACGCACCACAATTCGAACTTCTAAGGCGAATAATTGATAGAATTTGATTAAAGCAAAGCACCCTCAAATCCTAAGAACTATCCTCACGTGAGATAAAGCTCAAAGCACCACTCACTCAATCGAATTTCTCACAAGAAAGCCTCAAAATTTTGTTTACTTCGTGAAACAATAAAAACCGGAAAACAAAGTGTTTTTCAATCAATCTAATCTGAATTTTATNAATCAATCTAATCTGAATTTTATTGATGTATTTTACATCCTATTTATAGCTAAACAAAGCACACAATATTCGAGTATCATAAACAAATCCTAACTACCTTAGATATATGATATAACAAACTAAGATTAGGATAACAAGAATATCTCCACAAAACCGGATACAATATTTGCACCATATATTTTTTAATTTGATTTCTAGTCTAAATCTTAGATATTTTGAAAAACAAATCTAAGGACCATATTTCCGAAAAACAAACTTAATTAAGTTGACCAAGTCAACAACAACACGGACAATCACCGTTGACAACCGTGCCCAAATCTTCAAAAAATCTTCCAAAAATCCCGTCCATATAACTTGCTATGTTTCTCGTTGATTTTGTTGTGACTTCCGATTTCAAGAACTTCAAGAAACCTTAGCTTCAATACTTATTTCAAGAAAACTCTCAATTTGTGGTTCCAATGCTTGATTCCTCAACCATGACTACATAAAACTAATCAAGAAAATCAAAAAACACCGTATGGTAACCCTATCAAATGAAGTGGGAAAAAACCCATATAGCTAAACCTCCTAAAACTACTAACATACTTGCTTGTTTTTTACCGTGAGGAAGCCTGTACATGTCGATGCACACGTAAAAACAAAAAACAAACCTAGCCAACCTAGAAGCCTGTTCTACCCTATAGCCACTAACCTCTCCCATGGTTGCATACTGTTTTTCCACCTTCAATCAAACACTCGAAGTTTTGTTCATTGATATGACGTTCGTATATCCTCCTCTTCTTCAGAAGAGTTTGTCCTTCAAACCTCGAAGTTGTCAGTCAGGAACATAGGAGCTAAACACCAATGTTGAAAGTAGCATGAACCTCCATTATTCTCCTGGTAACCTCTAATTTATGGGCATTATTACCCCCACCTTACTTATGATCTTGTAACGGTCCATCCACACGAGGCATAAGCTTATTCTTTCCTTTGAGTTTTGGAAATCTTCCTTCTTACAAAGGTACCAAACACAATCCCCTTCCTTGTAAAGATGTTGTGATTTGTGTTTGTTTGCTCGGGCCTTGTAAATATCATGACACTTATCAATTCTCCAGCCCTTACTCTCTTGAACGTTGGTGAAATGTACTCCACGTTGTCCTTGCACTCCTTGTGTACCAACTCCCCTTTAGGAAATACTTACAAAGTCAATTGGTAACTTAGGATTGTTCCCATAGAAATCTCGAAAGGGTAGTGTTTAGTAGCATAAGTAGTGACCTATTGTAAGCAAATCAAGCATGAGCAAGCTTCAACATCCCAATCCTGTGCGTCTTACAACCAAACCCACCAAAAGAAATCCCCCTAATTGCGATTTGGTTACTTAGTTTGACCATCTGTTTGAGGATGATAAGATATACTGAACAAAAGTTTCGTACCTATCAATCTCAAAGGACTTCCAAAGTAGCTCATGAATTTATGGTTTCTCTATCACTTACCAATAGTTTGTAACCCATGTAAGTCTTATGATGTCTCGAAAATACAAATCAGCCACATTCATAGAGCGGGTCTTCTTGTGACATGGTGGTAAATGAGCCATCTTAAAATCTATAACACACTACCATAATTGACATCCTGCTCTCTGCTGTCCTTGGTAACCCACAATGGAAATCCATAGTAAACATCATCCCAAGGTCTTCCTGGCCACTGGCAATGGGTATAAATAGCTTGATGAAGGCCGCCTTTGCCTTTTTGACAAAGTAGACATTGACAGCAATTATTAGCTTCAAATCAACCATCATCTTTGGCCAATAGAAATGTTCTTGCAACATGGTTAGTGTCTTTGAATGCCAAATGACGCAATACCTCTCCATGAGCTTCACCTTACTAGTAACTCACGTTATAAAACTTAGGTATGCAACCAGAATTTACCTTTTGAATAAAAAACCCATCATTGTAGCACAGGAATCATAAGACCCTTTAAAGTTGCGCCATTATTGGCCCAAATTCCATCTTGCTCGTAAAAACTGAGTTATCAACTCCAAGCAAGTACTTAAAGTTCAAAACACCAAGCAAAGTAATACCTTCTTGACAAGCATCAGCCCACAACCATTAGATTTTTCCCGTTCTTGTATTTGAAAGAGAAAGGGGAATGATTGCAAACAATTCAAAACCCATTTTAGCATTAGTCTTGGATTCCAATTTTTGTTGTCCATGATGTGTTAAAAGCTTCATGGATCAAGAATGTAGTATGAAGTGGAGTATAGGCCTTAAATAATGACTTCGAATGATTGCAAACTCTAGATAATGGCCATAGAACTCTTGTATACGTAGAATAGTTCAATTTATCACCATAATTTCTCATAAATACGCAATGGCCTCTCCCTTGTACTAGAACCAGCACCAATTTCCAACCCCACTTGCATCCGTACTCCCACTTCAAATGGTTTAGAAAAATTGGTAAGGCGGAGGATGTGGTGTTACAAAGCCAACTTCTTTATCAATTCAAAAGCGTCTTGTGCCCCCTTAGTCACTCAAAATTAGGTTTATTCCTTCTTATGCATTCGGTTATAGGAGGCAACAACAGAGTAGAAATTCTTCACCAAACACTCCTATTAGACGAGGGGCTAAACCATGGAAAGCACGTATCTGTCACACTTGTTGGTGTTGGCCATGACTTTCTATGCTTCCACTTTAGATGGATCAACAGAATAACCCCATCTTTGGACACCAATATACCCAAGAACGTCACACGTGGACCATGACGAATAAACACTTGTCGCATGCGTAGCTAGAGCTTTTGTTCCCGTAAATGTCTAAAAACACACTCCTTAGCTGACTTAGGTGATCATTAACCACTCTTGCTATACACAA